>JAODAL010074917.1:0-14193 GCA_025379985.1 Phyllomedusa bahiana
CCCCCAAATTAAAAAAGGCCAGAAGGCAGTTTTATTTAAACCCACCATTTTACTTAAACTGGACATTGATTATCCAGCCTTCCCACAGAAAGACCCCGAACCGCATGACCCCCAATTTAAAAAATCCCGGGAAAAGGGGAGTCTTTCACCACCTTTTTAATTGAACGGGAATTTGACTACCCCTGTCCTGGGCCACAGCAGAGCCCCAAACCTGAAAGACCCCCAGATTTAAAAAGTGCCGGAAAAAGGGCCCCTTTTCAACCCCTTTATTGTTTCACGGGGACATTAAACCTGTTCGTACCACATATATCAAAAAACCTTTCTGACCCCAGTTTTAAAAAAGTGCAAAAAAAGGAGGTTTGAACACCTTTTTATTTGAACTGGACATTGACATCCCTGCCTGGAACGCAGCATGAGCCCCAAAACCCTGCATGACCCCCAGATTTAAAAAGTGCCGGGAAAAAGGACCCTTTAAACCCCATTTTTAGTTGAACTGGACTTTTGACTACCCTGTCCTGGCCACGCATGAGCCCCAAACCTGCAGACCCACAATTAAAAATGCCGGAAAAAGGAGTCTTTCACCACCATTTTAGTTAACGGACATTGACATACGTCCGGACTGCAGTTGCCATTAAACCTGTTAACCCACAGTTTAAAAATTCCGGGGAAAAATTATCTTTGAAACCACCATTTTAGTTGAACTGGACATTGCTAAGCGTCCGGGAAACCTACTCTGGTAAAGTCTTCCTTCCCCTCCCTTGTACAATTCAAGGAATATTTGTATCAGCAATTTTTGTGCATCAAGTTTTTTAAAAATTTCAGAAAACACTTTTTTTAAAAATGGGATGGAATCCCACCCATTTTGTTTCTTTTTTTTAAAAAGTTTTAAAATGGGTTGCTCACAAAGGGATTGCAAGCTCTGAAAAGATCTTGCAAAAACAATCATTTGCAATAATGTCCTTAACATGTCCACCTTTTCCTTTTTTTAAACAGCACATCACCCTTGACCCCCCTTTTTGAAAATTGTAAAGAACAAATGCTGTTAGAAACCCATTTTTTTTATAAAGCCCTGAATATACTGCATTTCAAAGCAAAATCCCCCCAAAAATTAAAAACATGACCTTGACCCCCACTTTGACAATTGTGAAAACAAATGTCTGTTAGAAACCACATTTTTTTAGAATAACCGTAGTAAGCGCTTTTTTCACAGCAAAATGCCCCCAAAAATTGAAAAAAAAGACCATTGAGCCAAATTTTTGAAAATTGGAAGCACAAATTCTTTTAAAAAAAAAACATTTTTTAAAAAGGACCTAAAATTTTTGCGCTTTTTCAAAAGCAAACCCAAAAAAATTAAAAATGACCCTTTTCCCACCACTTTAAAAATTGTGTGGGGAAAACCACTTAGAACCCAAAGAACCATGATTATAGCTGAAACTCACAGCCCAGACCGAAAAACCATTAAAAATGCAAAAAAAACAAAAATGAAGTGATAAATGGAAACGGTTTTGCAAGAAACCTTGGACCCCCGCAAAACCACAAAACCCATTTTTCAAGAGGACCATTTCTTTTTTGAAGAGGAATTAATAACCACAACAATCGTACCTCCAAGGGAGCCACAACATCATCAAAAATCCACATATTCATCTTAGAAAAATCAAACACCCAAATTTACTTTGAAAGCCGGATGCTTTGTCTGTAAGACTCCTCCTCGTGCTAAAGGTCCGCTCAAATGACGCTGGCTGCGGGCGGGGACAACACCTCAAGGCGTGGGGGCAGTTTGGCCCAGGCTCGGACGGGGCCGCCGGGGGACCGGGGGATCCCCCGGTGGGCCCCCCCCCGACCCCGCTGGGGGGGCCCCGGGGGGCAGTCCCGGGCGCTCCCCGGGGCCCGTCCCGCATCCGGTCCCTAGCGCCCGGGCCCCGGCCCCGAGCGCCCAAAACCGGCCCTTTAGCTGGGGACTAATTTCCCCGCCCCCCGGGGGCGTGGGGTGTCAGGGACACAGCGCCACTAGCGCTCCCCCACTGATCTCCCCGGAGGCTGAACGCATTAGGCCTTTCAGCCTCCCCGGGCCGGCCCCTACGGTGACTAGGCGCGCGGTGACGTCATTCACCGCGCCGCTAGCAGGGCGCCAGTCGAGCTGGCGGCAGCGCAGAGCGGGCGGAGCCACCAGGTAAGTGATTTTTTTGTTTTTTTTTTTAAACTACCTAAAAGGGGGGGGGCGCGACTACAGGGGGGGTCTGATACGGGGGGGGCTCTGACTACAAGGGGGCTCGGCTAAAAGGGGCCTGCACCGGGGGGTTTCTGGCTACCGGGGGGTCTGACTACAGGGGGGCTCTGGCTACGGGGGGGCTCGGGCTAAAAGGGGGGGCTCTGGCTAAAAAGGGGGGCCCTGGCTAAAAGGGGGGGGCCCGGGCTAGGGGGGGGGCTCTGGCACAGGGGGGCTCTGACACGGGGGGGCCCTGAAAAAAAGGGGGGGCTCTGACTACAGGGGGCCCTACTACAAGGGGGGGGCTCTGACTACGGGGGGGTCCGGCACAAGGGGGGGTTTTTACTACGGGGGGGGGGCCTGACTACAGGGGGGGGCTCTGACTACAAGGGGGGGCTCGGCTCAAGGGAGCTCTGGCAAAAGGGGAGCTCTGGCTAAAAGGGGGGGCCCTGGTACAAGGGACCTGACACAAGGGGCCCCTGGCTAAAGGAGCTCTGACTAAAAGGGAAACTCTGGACACAGGGGGGCCCGGGGGCAAACAAGGGGGGGGCCACTACAGGGGGCCCCTGGCTCCCGGGGGGGGGCTCGACTACAGGGGGGGTTCTGGCCCCGGGGGGGGCCTCGACACAGGGGGGCTCTGACAAAAGGGGGGCTCTGCTCCCAAGGGGGCTCTGACTACAAGGGGGGCTCTGACTAAAAGGGGGGCTCTGGCACCGGGGGGCCTGCTACCGGGGGGGCTCGACTACAAGGGGCTCTGACTAAAAGGGGGCTCCTACGGGGGGAGCTTGCTAAAAGGGGGGGCCCGGGCTAAAAGGGGGGGCCTGACAAGGGGGGCCCCTGGCTAAAAGGGGGGGCCTCTGGCTACAGAGGCCTGGCTAAAAGGGGGGGCTCTGGAAAAGGGGGCTCGGCTACGGGGGGGGGCTCGGCTAAAAGGGGGGCCGGCTACAGGGGGGGCTCTGGCTACAGGGGGGGCTCTGACTACAGGGGGGGGGGCCTGACAACAGGGGGCCCTACAAATGGGGGGGGGGGGGGCTCTGACTACAGGGTGGCCGGCTAAAAAAGGGGGGCTCTGGCTACAGAGGGCTCTGGCTACAAGGGGGCTCGGGCTAAAAGGGGGCTCTGGCACAGGGGGGCTCTGACACAGGGGGCCGACTAAGGGAGGGCTCGACTACAAGGGGGGCCCTGGCTACAAGGGAGTTTCTGGCTACAAGGGAGTCTGACTCCAAGGGGGCCCTGGCAAAAGGGGACTCTGACTACAAGGGGGCCCCGGGCAAAAGGGGAGCCTGACACAAGGAGCTCAAACAAAAGGGGGGGTCCTGGCACAAGGGGGTTTGACACAGGGGCTGACTACGGGGGGGCCTGGCTACAAGGGGGGGCCCACTACCACAGGGGCCCTTTGGGCCCCTACAGGGCCCGGTACACAGGGGTCCCTGGCTCCCTCGAGGGGCCCTCTACCTTAAAGGGGGACCCTGACACCAAAAGGGGGGGCCCTGACTACCTAAAGGGGGGCCCGACAAAAGGGGGGGCCCGGGCTACCAAAGGAAGCTTAACTACAAGGGACGCCCCGCCCCACGGGGGCCCTGCCAACAACGGGGGCCCTGGCTACCTAAATACTAAAGGGCCCTGACTACCTACACAGTAGCAAAAGGGGGGGGGCCCGATTTCCCTGCACCTAGCAAAAGGGAGGCCCCTAACACCTGTATAAAACCTGAAAGAGACCCCTAACGCCTGTATACTACTTCATGGGAACCCCTAACTGCCTGTAACTACTTCATGGAAAGCCCTAACTGCCTGTAAACTCCCTTTAAGGGGGGTCCCAAACTGCTTGCACCCAATAAAGGGGACCCAAAAACTACCAAGCTTTACCTAACTGGGAAACCATCTACCTACACCCGGGGGCCTTGCCTATTTGCCCCCCTGGGGTCTTGTCAACCTACCTGGTAATTAATTTTAGAGGCAGCAGCCCAAGTTGTAATTTCTCCAAGGGTTATCCCCCCCACCCCCAACCCCTTGGAACAAAGCCTCAAGTTAGGCTTTTTACCCCCTCCCCACCCCCGGGTATTTTTTACAAGGTGGAAATGGGTAAAGAAATGCTTGAAAATTTAGGATTCAAATTTGTGTGTAATTAATGCAGGGTAGCGTGGGGCCGGGACAAGTCATCATGGCGGGGTGGGAAAGGATCAAAAAAGGGGAAAAAGACTCATCAGATAAGAACCCGGGGAGTCCCCAATTTTAGGGGGTTTTTTACTTTTTATATTGGATAGGTGTGTGACCCCAAGGAAACTGGAGGGGGAAAATTTTAAAAGGGTGGGGGGGAATTTTAGTGGGTGGAGGGGGATATGTAGTGGGGCCGGTGGGGATATGATGTGGGGGGAGGGGAATTTTATTGGGTGGGGGGGGGGGGAATTGTAGTGGGTGGAGGGGGGGATTGTATGGGGGGGAGGGGGGTATTTTATGTGGGGCCGGGGGGGGATAAATTTTGTGGGTGAGGGGGTATTGTATTGGGTGGAGGGCATATTGTATGTGGGTGGGGGGCGATATTGTATGGGGGTGGAGGGGATAGTGTATTTGGGGGGAGGGGGTATTGTATTGGGGGGGAGGGGGAAAAATTGTATGGAGGGTGGAGGGGGTATTTTAAGGGGGTGGAGGGGGGTAATGTATGTGGGTGGGGGGGATTTGAAAAGTGGGGGAGGGGGGTATTTTAAGTGGGGGGGGGAATTTTTAAAAAATTGAGGGGGTAGAAATTTGGGTGGAGGGGGAATTGTTTTAGGGGGATAGAGTGGGTGGGGGGAAAAATTTTATTGGGTGGAATATTTTTTTTGGGGGGGGTTTTATTGGGGGGAGGGGGTATTTTTTAAAAATTTATGTTAAAGTATGTTAATTTGTAATTTAAAATTGTAATTTTTAGGGGGTATTTAGTGGTTAATATTTTATTTTGGGGGGAGGGGGGGGGAGGAATGGGTATGGGGAAGGGTTTTTGGGTATAAATTTGTTTTTAGAAATTTATTTTTAAATATTGTTGGGGGTGGGTTTTTGGGGGGATATTGGAATTTTATCCCCGTGTTATGAATTTAACTACAAATTTGAAAAAAGAAAATACCCTGCCCAAAGATTACACCCCTACGTTCTGTTTTGCACACTATTATGTGGAAAATGGGCCAAATTTTTTCCAGAGGCCGGTAATAAATTTTTTACAGTAGGGGGGCCCCCCAAGATCAACCCCCTGTGGCCCCAGACCACCAGTCCGCACGCTCGGGGCCCTTCATCCATTTTGGATACCCAGAAAACGATTTGGGGCCGGAACACAAACCCAAAAAAATCGGTGTTGAGACGCAAACCCTGCACCTGATCTTAAGCTGGGCCCCTTTTTGTTGGATGGTGCCCTGCATTGCATGCTTGGTGAGGGGGTAAATAAGATTTCCAAGGTCACCCTTAGCTTCGCCACCTTTCCACTGCTGCCGCTACCCTACTTACACTCTAAAAAGATGTCCTCGCGAGTTGTTTTAAACCCTGACATTTTAAGAACGGGAAGCAGACAAAAACAATGTCTCCAGTTTTAACAATACCAAAGTCCCATTTCCTGCATTTTACTCTCTATTTGGGGGGGGTGGAAGGAAAGTGCTGATTTTTTGTACCGGGACCCGGGGGTGGCCACCCAGAACTTTTGTTATTTTGATGGCCTTAATGCGAGGACATGTTGGAGGAAATGGAGCTCCAAGCACCAGGGAGGATGGACCTTGATTTCCCAAGCCTCTGGGGCGAGGGCAAAGCAAACTGATCTTTTCCCCACTTTCCTCCTCCGCCTCAAATTTACACCCAACCACTTTCCAAGGGAGGGACCGGAACATCGGTTTCTAGGAAAAACCTCCTCCTCCTTTCCCCCACTTCCTCGGAAAAAACTTCAACACAGCCCTGCTTGCCTTAATATGCACCCGAGACGACGCCCCTTTCCTAGCCCTGACCCCGAACCCCCCTGCCAAATGAAGACCGATAAAATTGTGAAACTGCGGGTCTTGGGGGATTCGACGGAGAGAAAGGCCCTTTTCCGCATCTTGTCCGCTCCAACCCCAACCTGGGGGGAGCTGATTTTTACGAGTGCCCAAAACAAAGTTCCAGAACTAAGATCACCACAAGCTCATGCTGAAAGGGGAAAATTGTCCCATGACCATTTTTGGTGGTTTTCTTCAAAACTGGCAAGGAGGGGCAGACTCTTTCCCCCCTGCTTCCACCTCTGGCTCAACACCCCGAGGTCCCCCGCTCTTGTCGGGCCTTTGTTCACTTCGACTGCTAATGCATTGCGCGGGGCTCCAAAACTATCGCGGGATCATTGGAGGGTGGAATTCCGGGGTTTTTGCCACGTCAACAATGAGACGTTGACGGGGATGCCAGCTGACCCAACCACCAGGGGGGGATGAAGCAGGGTGCGAAGGGCAAAGGCGAACCAACCTCGAGCCCCCCCACAGGCAGCCCCGGCCCCGGGGTAGCTCTTTAAAAATTCTGGACGAAAAGGGTTCAGACATGTCCAGGCAAGGGATTCTCCACCTACCGATTTTAAGGGGGGCCAAAAATTTCCGCCCTTATCGAACCCCCCTTTGCCCAGCAAAGGTTCTTGTCACCAGCCACCTCGTCTCTTTGCGAGAGCCGCCACAGCTCCTGACCTGTGGGGAGGGTCCCAAGAAGATTTTTTCAACAGGGCCGGGTTTTTCTCGGGGCCCTGTTTCCCCCAGAGGACCTTGGGGAAAGAACCCTCCCCCCTGCGGTTTTGAAGAGCGCCCGAGCCTGAAGCCACCTCACCCCCAGGACATCCACCCAGCCACCCAAGGATCTGTCACAAATAAGCGGGCCTTGGCCGTGTTTCAAGCCCCATGGTCGGTGTCAGAGGACTTTCCCCGACACAATGCAGACAACGCCTTAAAATTTAGATGACACTGGCTTGCCAGGGCAGGAGGGCTTTTCGGGCAAAAACCTGACGGGCAGAACCCATCTGTGGTCCCCCCAACGGAAAGGCAATTTTTAAAGGCCAAAACCGGCAATGCCACATTCACTTTTGGCTTGGGGAGGTTTTGGGTTAAAAAGGTTTCTTCTGCTCCCAAACTGGAAGACGAAAACAGGCTGCTTTCGGCTGCTGTAAAGGGAGCAGGCTCAAACGGCGGAAGGGAAAGGGGGAGGGTGGTCTCTGGGGGTCGGGTTTAACCGGGCGACGGTGGAGGGTGAAGCGGAGGGGTCCCCCCCATCTACCTAGGACATGGGCACTGAGGAACCTGGTGGTGGCGGGTAGGAGGAGCGGGGACAAGGGGTAAGGGTTGGAACCCGCTCGGGCTGGGCCTTTTTGGACAAGTTGCCTCCCAAACAACTCAAAGCATTCGTGCATGTGACTAGACTTTTGGGGTGGTTAACCACCAATTTTTTCCTCACTTATGCGTTTACGCAAAGGCGGGATATGACATTTCTTTCGAAACAGAAAGGGTGCTCAAAGAAGGCCAGGGGTTGAGAGTCCGGACCTTTTTGACGGCGATAAGCAGGAGCGGGGTTTCCCCGACTGTGTTGGGGGAATCATACACGGACTTTTGCCCGCCCTCCCCCCCCTTTTTTTAGGGGGGCCTTTCTGACACACCCCATCGCTTCCCCCCTCAACCAGTTAAGAAGGTCGCAAGCAAATTCTGCGAAAAGACCACGTGGATCGCAATGTCCCTCATCATCATCATAACACGGGGGGCTTGGGGCGCCAATTCTGCATCCCCGGGGCTGCGGCTACAAGCAAGAGGGACTTCAAAACGTTGCCGACCGCCCGGATTTTTTTTCCGATTGACCCCCTTCCCTCTCCTCCTCTATGGCACATAACGGGGGGTCAGACAGACAATATCATCCCTTTGGGGCCCTTGATTAGTGTTGAGCATTTTTATCGAAAAGTTAAATCGGCACGGATTTACTTGACGGGTTTTTTTAGAACACGCATAATTTTGGGTTAAAATCGTGCAAAATCTATTTAAAACGCCCATTTTTTGCGCTTCCTGTCATTTTGGCGGCCCAAATCACTTACAAATAGAGCAGGGGGAGATGTTGTGCACGTCATGACTGGATGGTATGGTTTTCGAAAAATCACATGACCTCTTTACATAAACACCCCTTTCCCGTTCATGATCAGTTCTGTCAGCTCTCATAACATAGGAGGGGCCGCCTGGCCCCAAAAACTCAGCAAACACTCGCGAAATTATTTTTATTTTTTACAAGACAGCCTACTTTTAGCTGTGATCCTTAAATTATTAGATCAAGATTTGCAGTTTTTTGGGTATTAGGCAGAGTTTTTAAAAAGGACTCTACCCTTAAACCCGGGGGGAGGGAGCGGGGGGGGGGGGGGGCCCCGGGCGAACACAGACAACTCTAAAAAGAATACTGGAATTGACACCAAAACTTTGTTTAACATTGCTTCCCTTTATATTAGGATACAGATCTTTCATAACTGCGGGTCTCTTTGTTAGGTCAAAACTCCACTTTTATTCTCAGTATACATTTCACATAGGTGTTTTTTTTCAATTTTGCCCACCACTTTTTTTTTAACCACCTCACTTAAATTTGAATACAGCAATTTGTACACCACAGGGTTTATAGGTCCAAAAAATACCTTTTTTTTATCAGTATACATTTTAAACGTGTATTTTTTCACTTTGGCGAAGGAGCTTTTTTTGAAAGGTACCCCTTTCAGTTAAATTTTAATCCAGCAACTTTTTGGCACCCAGTGACGATAGGTGCCAAAAAAACCTTTTAATATCCGAAACATTTCAGACAGGTGTTTTTTTTTACTTTTGGCGTTAAGCTTTTTTTGAAGATCCCCTTTGCAGTTAAATTTGAATCCAGCAACTTTTTAGTCACACAGGTGATAGGCCAAAAAATACCTTTAATTATCAGATACATTTCAGATACGTTTTTTTCACTTTGGGGCCCGGGGCCCGCTGTGTTTATTAGAGCCACCTTGCAGTTAAAATTTTAATCCCCGCAACTTGTAGTCACCACAGGTTGATAGTTTCCAAAAAATACCTTTTAATTTTCATATAAAAATTTCAGATACGTGTTTTTTTTTTCCCTTTGGGGCAGGCCCCCCCTGTGTTTTATAAGGGCCCCCTTGCAGTTAAATTTTTTTCCAGCAATTTTGTTTTGATTTTAGGGATTTTAGAATACTGTGATTTGCCGTCTTTTAAAAAAAAGACTTTCCAAAACTCTTCCCTACCTTTTCAAAATTTTTTTATTTCTGAAAAATTTGGGTCCCAAAATTCCCGGTTGGGAAAACAGCAAAGAAAGGGGGGGAGACCCTGGAGGTAGAGGAAAAGAAAAGGTTCCCTTTCCCGTGGGTGGCAACCAACCCCGCATGCCAAACGGGTCGTCAATTTCAGGGCCATCAGGGGCCTGTCATCGCTTGGGGGCAGGGGCCCCCGTAAAACTCAGTCACAAAAACGTCGCCAATCCCCGTTCTTCATTTGGGGGAAGCAAAAACCCGCAATCCAGCAATCCCTTTCCCCCCTTCCCCCAGGTTCCCCGGCCACAAATTTTTTCCACACATCACCATCCGTCCAACAAGGGAAACAGCCCCCAAAAGTCAACTCCCGGGGACCCACCACTGTGGATAAAAAAATTTTTCTGAAGACCCTATGATGACAAAATCGGTTGGGGCAAAAACAGGGTTTAAAAAAACAAGAGGCCAAAGAGGGTGATTTTCTCTGCTCTTACCCCAGTTTTCTGATGCCATTTAGAGGAGGAGAAGGAACCGGTCAATCCAAAAAAAAAACCCGGGGGGGGTTTGGCAAAAACTCTTTCAGTCCCCTTTTGCTTTTAGCCCGCAGCTCCTGGATTCAGAAAGTTCCCGGGCGACGAAGTCAAACCCGTGTTGAGGGGATGATACCCACATTGCGGGTCCAACGGGGTCTTTTCAGCAGAAATTTTCTTGCGAGCCGGGTTTAAACACTGGACAGGATGAAAAACGATGGGGTATTTTAAATTCGGGTCCCGCCTCAAAAAGGGAGAGGGGGGGGTCGCAGAATCCGATGAGCAGAAGAAACACTTTAACCCAAACCATCCCAAAGCCAAAACCTGAAGCGGCATTGCCAGGTTTTTGGCCAGGAAATGTTGCCTTTCCTTTGGGTGGACACAGAGGGGTTTTCCCCCACGTCAGGCCCTTCCTCCCCCCCAATACCAGATCCGAGCGGGCATTTTTTCCAAAAAGCTGTCCCCTGCCCTGGCCAGCCTGTGTAAATTAAATTTTTAAAAACGCTTTGTCTGCTTGGGGGCCGGGGAAAAAAAGTCCTTGACCACCACAAAAGGGATAGTAACCCCCAAAGGGCCGTATTCTCTGTGACAGCTCAGGGGTGAGCTGGGGGGATTCTCTGGTGGTGAGGGTGGCTCTCAAGGCCCCCCACGCTTTCAAAACCGAAAGGGAAAGGTGCAGGGCTCTTTCCCCCCAAGAAAACCAGGCCAGTTGAAATTAATTGTTTTGGAGACCGTCCAAACAAGGTCAGGAGCTGTGGACGGCTCTCCCAACCCGAGACCGGCGCACTGGGTGACAAGAACCTTGTGCCAGGCAAGGTTTTGGGGCGATAAGGGGCGAAATCTGCTGGCCCCCTTAAGATCGGTAGGTGGACACATCCTTGCATGGCACTGTCATGAACCCTTTGTCATCCATAAATTTCAAAAAAAGTCCCCGGGGTCTGGACTGCCGCTGAAAAAGGTTTGGGCTGAGCTCACACCCGCCGTTCGCACCCGCTTCGAAACTCCCGGGCTACTTGCAGCTCAGCCGGCCTCCCCGTAACCGTCCATTTTTACGTGGCAACACGCGGGAAATTCCACCCCCAATGCTCCAGCGATTGGGGCACAGCGCAATGCCATTCGCAGTACGAAGTGACACGGCCTCAAGCAGCGGTCGGACCCGGGGTGTTGACCCAAACCGAGAGTGGGGCAGGTAAAGGCTCTGCACCATCCTGCCAGCTTTGAAGAAGCCACCAAAATGGTCGTGCTCGAGCCCTGTCAGCATGACATTGGGTGATTTTGTTCTGGAAGATCGTTGGCCCCTCTGAAAAAACGGCCCCGCCAGCGACGGAGGAGACGGCACAGATGGGATACAGAGCCTTTTCTCCCTCAAACCCACAAGGCCCGACAGTTTCTAAATTTATCGGTTTCATTAGGCATGGTCGGGGTCCAGGGCTATGCAAGGCGGGCACAGCTCTCAGGGTGCATATCTAGGCAAGTCAGGGCGTGTTTAAGCTGTCCCCGGGGGAACAGGAGGAGGAGGGAAAAGGAGGTTTTTTCCCAGACCCGACGTTACCGCGTCTCTCCATGGAAAGAGGTTTGGCGCGAATTTTTAGGGGGAGGAGGAAATGAGGTAAAAAATCGTTTGCTAGTGCCCCCCGACCCAGAGGCTTGGGAAAATCAAGGTCCCAAAACTCTCACATGATGCTTGGTGCTCCCTTTCCTCCCAAAATGATCCCGCATAAGGCCATAAAAGAACAACATTACTGGGGGCCACCCTTGGATCCTGGTAAAAAAACAAAACCAGCATTTCCTTCCCCCCCCAAATAGAGAGTAAAAAACAGGAAAGGGACCTTGCTGATTGATCAAGGAGACATTGTTGCTTGCTTCACGTTCCTCAAAAGTCACGGTGGAACAACACCGCTGAAGCATGAGTGCCAAGTAGCCCTAGCAGCAGCAGCAGGCAAGGTGGCAGAAGCCAAATGGGTGACCTCTGGCAATCTTTATTTCCACCTCACCAACGCACAATGCAGGGCACACACCCCAACACACAGAGACCGGCTTAAGATAATGGTGCACGACTATCTGCGTCCACACCGATGTTTTGTATGTTGTTCCGGACCCAATAGCCCTTCTGGGTATCCAAAATGGACAAATGGCCCAGCTCGCCCGCCATCCCAAATAGAGGTTTTTGTCCTCCCCACACCCAAAGCGTCATATCTGAGCGGACCTTCAGCACAGCTGGAGGAGTCATTACAGACAAAACGCATCCGGCTTTCCCACAGATAATGGGATCGTTTGACTTTCATCAAGATGAATCAGGCATGGATCTCTGATGATGTTGTTTGGCCCCAATTGCCGAGGTCCACCGATTAGTTGCCGGGCTACTTCACATTCCTCTTCAAACAGAAAAAGGGCCTCTTGAAAACTTTTTTTTTAAAATGATTTATTTCTTACTGCAATTTTATTCTCTTTTCCCAACAGTTAATTTTGCTGGTTTTGCAGTGAGGAAAACTGTAAAGACAGCAAGGTTTTATGACAACCCCGTATTCCATTTATCACTTTATCTTTAGAAGTTTCGCATTGTCAGTGGTTTTGAGGTCATGTTGCTGTGGGATACAGCTATAATTATGGTCGTTTGGAACAGAAATGTGGCTTCTAAGTAGCATTTTCTCCATCACAATTTTTAATATGGCTGAGAAGTCAATTTATAATTTTTTGGGTCATGTAGCTGTGAGATACAGCAATAATCATGGTCCTTTGGAACAGAAATTGGCTTTTAAGTGGCATTCTCTCTAACAATTTTCAATAGTGACTGAGAAGTCATATTTATAATTTTTTGGGTCATGTTGCTGTGAAGATACAGCTATAATCATGGTCCTTTGAACAGAAATGTGGCTTTTTAAGTGGCATTTCTCCATCAAATTTTTAATAGTGGCTGAGAAGTCATTTTTATAATTTTTTGGGTCATGCGCTTTGAAATGCAGCAATACTACAGGTCCTATTCTAAAAAATGTTATTTTCTAACGACATTTTTTTCTTCACAATTGCCCCAAAGTGGGCTCAAGGGTCATGCTTGAATTTTTGGGGATTTTGCTGTGCCCATGCAGCTATACTACGGGTCCTATTATAAAAAAAATGTTGTTTCTAACAGACATTTGTTCTTCACAATTGTCAAAAGGGTTCATGGGTCATGTTTTGAATTTTTGGGGGCATTTTGCTGTGACATGCAGCTATACTACAGGTCCTATTATAAACAAAAAATGTTGTTTCTAACAGACATTTGTTCTTCACAATTGTCAAAAGGGGCTCAAGGGTGATGGGCTGTCAGACACAGGAATAGGTAGGACACTGTTAATGGACACATATTGCAAAATGATTTGTTTTTTGCAAGATCTTTAACATAGCTATCAATCCCTGTATTGAGACAACCCATTTAATACAATTACAAAAGAGAAACAAAGACATGGTGGGATTCCATCCTATTTTAAAAATGTGTTTTCTAGAATTAAAACCATAGAAGGAAGTTGGCACTCACCACTTCTGAATGTCTTCCAATGCACCTGATGCTCCCAGTAGTAATGTAAGCAGCTTGCACTCCTTAAACGCCCGGTGTATAGGACTCTCGGCAGGGGTCCAATCCATAAAGCAAAGAAACTTGAACACCAGCGGAATTAGTACAAAGCAAAAGTGCTGCGTTTTATTTAGTCATCCCCAGGGGTACACTGACGCAAACGCGTTTCAGGCTATATAAACCCTTGATCACGGCAATAAAAATATACCCAAAAGTGCTCTGTTTTATAGTGTTGATTAGTGGGAGGACTTATAGACTCCACCCCATCCTCGTCATATCCCTCAGTTAAAAACATATACTAAACATATGCCAAATCTATCCAATGTATGCATACATTATAAAAATTTTTTTTGAACACCTACTTTTATCCTAATATACAGGGGAAGGTCGCCTCTATAATTATCCCCAGACGGTACTCTTGTTTCCAACGTGTGTATCCACTGCGCCCCACGCAAGCGAACTTTTTCCCCTGCCCAATCTCCACCCTTCTGTGGCTTCCCCCACTCTCTCAATGGCATAGCAGAGAAAGCTATCCACTGCGCCTGCGTGATGCTCCACAAAGTGTCTAGCCGCCCCCCGAATGAGAGACATTGCCCTTCTTAATACTTGGTAAGGTGTTCCGATATTCTTACTTTAAATTTACGAATGCTGCTGCCAATATATGCCTTGTGGGGGTTTT
>JAODAL010074918.1:0-14193 GCA_025379985.1 Phyllomedusa bahiana
GTAGAAAGGGAGGGGGGCCCAGTTACCAAATGTTAGGCTATAAAATTTAGCAGCGATTGGGCCATTTAGGATTGGTAGGGGGTTTGGAAATTTGCTTTTCAAATTTTTAGAGCTGGAACCCAAAATTTGGCCCGGCCCCGTCTTTTGAAGGCTTTGATACACTTGCCTACAGACAGCATCCTCCGGGGGTCAAACAAGCTTATTTTGCGGGATCCTGCGACATGGAGACATTCTGAAAGATTTTCAAAGCCCCATTTTTTAAATTTCACCTTCCTTCCTCGTGGAAAATTCCCTTCATTTCGAGCTGGAGGGAGAATGCCTATTCCACAAATGAAGGACAAGGGTTGAATTCTTGGGAAAATTTTTAAGTCAGGAGGGACACTGATGACCTGGGCCCAATTTTAAATGGGGCCTTTGGATGGGCCGAACAGTGCCCAATTTGGCAAGTTGAATTTTTTGTAAAGTTTATTTTTTCCAATAAAGGAGCACGACGGAGACTAAAGATTTAGGGAGTTATGAAAGACGAAGGCACAAAGGGGCCTTTTATCCCAGGTCTATAGGATTTTTGGCAGAGTAAATCAATTGGGACCACTCAGTCAATGTTTAGATCGGGGAGAACAACTACGGGATAGGCCCCCTCCTAGAAAGTTTCTGAAAGGGATGGATCGGGAAAGGAAGGCCACCCCAAATGTGCAGTGGAGGGAGATCCCTTTTTAGGATCGCTAAAGGGGGCCCATTTACGCATTTAATATTTTTTACAAGAACAGGGCACACTATTTTTCTGAATGTCCAAAATGTAAGCAAACAAGGCAACCTTCCACTGCTTATGGTTGTCCCCGAGATAGAGGAGCCCTGGGAAAAGACTGGTGTTAATCAAGGGGATTTGGGAGGGTAAAATCCCATGTCCCGAGATCTCTTTTTCCACTTATACCCAAAAATCTCAGTGGGAGGGCCCAGAGGATCTTTAGATGGGATAAAGGGCTTTTGTATGCTTTTAGCTGTAAAGCGGTGCATTTTAAGGCATGGATCAGACATCGGCCCGGATGAGGCAGAGATTTTTTGCATTTTTGAGAGATATTTTTTTATAAAAAAATTAATGCAAAAGGGATAAAGAAAGAGTTTCAAATCTTTTTCAAGAAATGGAATCCATATATTTTCACATACCTCAGTACAATGGAGATTAAAAAAAGTTATGGAACCTTTCAAATAACTGAATATTACTTGAAGGAAAAGCTGTCAGCAACCTAGGAAATTAACATAACGATTAAGAGATACGGGAGTATTTTTGGGGTTCCCTTTTGTGGGGGAGGTGGTTAAAGGGGTGAAAACAATAAAACCAGAAGTTCCCGGTTGGGATAATGATCATTGACATGGTACAATATTTTGAAAATTTTTTTTTTTTTTTTTATTTTTTTTTTTAATCATCGCAATCTGTACTGGACTTATGATGTTTGGTATAAATATGGGCTTTTTTTAAATAAAATATTTTTAAAAAAACAAAAACAATGAGAGGTTGAGGGGGGGCCCGAGCTACCTGAAACGCACCCGGGCGGGACGAAAGGGTGCAACGGCGGAAGTGCAACTCAACCTCGAGCCTTTCTTGCGGGGCATCCAAAAAAAAGGAAACAAGGTCCAGACATTTTGCCAGCAAGGGATGGCTCCAGCCTACGATTTTTAAGGCGGCACAGATTTCGCCCGTTTCCACACCACCTTGCCTGGAAAAAGGTTCTTGTCACCCAGCCAGCGCTAGTCTCTTGCGAGAGCCGTCCCACCCCTGCCCTGTGTGTGGACGGTCTCCAAGACATATTAATTTCAAACGGCCGGGTTTTTCCGGGCCCTGTGATCCACCAAGACCTTGGGGGAAAGAACCCTGCACCATCCCTCGGTTTTGAAGAGCGTGCGCCGACCTGAAGCCACCGTCACCACCAGAGAATCCACCCAGCTCACCCATTTGACGTCCAGAGATAAACGGCCTTGGCCCGTGCTTAAAAAACCATTTTTGGGGTGGTCAGTGGACTTTTGGGGACACAGAGAGACAACCGTTTAAAATTTTTTAGATAAACGGGGCGGGGGCCAGGGCAGGGACAGCTTTTCCGGGAAAAGAAATGCCTCTCGCATCTGGTATTGGGGGCAGGCAAGGGCCTGACTGGCGGAACCCATCTGTGTCCACCAGAGGAAAAGGGATAACCTTTCCAACCAAATGCCTGCAATGCCGACATTCGGGTTTTTTGGGGCTTTGGGAGGGTTTGGGTTAAAAGTGTTTTTTCTGCTCCCAAACCGGGAAAGACAGAAGGCGGCTGCTAGATGGCCGCTGTCGCATGCAGGCCAAATGGTAAAGGGGAAAGGTGTAGGGGGTCCGGGTTTGGTGCTGGGGTACTCGGGTGACGGTGGAGGCTGAACGGGGGTGATCCCTGATCAGACTCTGAGAGACATGGGCGCTGAGGAACCGGGTGGTGGCGGGGGAAGGAAAAAACGAGACAGAGGGTGTGACAGGGGTTGGGAAAGCCCGGCATGGGTGGGGCCTTTTTTGGCCAAAGTGTTCCCTCCTTTCAACTCATGCATTCGTGCAGGACTAAACATGTTGGTGGGGGTTTAAAAAACCTAAGATTTTTGCCTGTACGATGCGTTACGGCAAAGGGGGCATATACATCGCGGGGTGAATCAGAGGCTTGTTTCAAAAAAGGGCCCCGGGCTTGAGAGGCCTGGACCTTTTTGACGGCTTTAAGCAGGAGTGGGGTTTCCGCTGACCGGGCTGGGGGAAAACTCTCAGGGGGACTTTCGCCGCCCTTTTTCCTTTTGAGGCGGGACCCATATTGACACTCCCCCACGTCTTCCCCTCGCCAGTGTGAATGCTCAAAAAAATTTCTGGGGAAAAAACCATGATGGACCCAAAAAGTCGCTCTCATCACATCAACACGGGACTTGGGGTCCTGACATTCTCACCCAGGACTGCGGGCTAAAAGAAGAGGCATAAAAGGCTTTCCGCCCGCCCGGAATTTTTGCCGATTGACCGCCCCCTTCCCCTCCTCTAAGGCATCATACTGGGCTTCAACAGAAAAAACCCTCCTCTTTGGGCCTCTTGGTCTTTGGAAATGCCTTTTTGACCCCATCTGCACTTTGTCATCAAGAGGTCTTCAAAAATGGTTTTATCCACAGTGGTGGGTACCAGTTCACATTTTTGTCCCTTTCGCTTCATGTTGGAGGGAAAGCTGAGATGCTGATGATGACTTTGTGGCTTGACGGGAGGACGAGGAGTAAGACTGCGGATAGGTTCTTAACCACGAAAACAGATTGGCGATGCGTTTGTTACTGAGATTACGGGGCCCTGACCCAGCTTTGACACCCCGCGGTCCTGCAACCGCGACCCGCTGGCATGCTGTTGTCGCCGCACGGAAAGGGAGCCCTTCTCTCGTACCTCTACCCCCATGTCCTACACCCCCCTTTGTCGCTTACCCCCTGCTTTTTTCTCCATGTTCAGAAAGAATAATTTTAAAAAGGTTTTGGGAAAATTTTTTACAGTCTCTTATTAAAGATGGGAAATCACAGCATTCTTAAATCCCCTAAAATTTCCACAGCCAACTAGGATTAAAAATGAATTTTCTTGCGAAAAACCCGTAAATGCGGTTTGGTGGAAGAAACCTAAGACAAAATCAACAGGGGTTTTTTTTTTTCAGTCCCCCGGGGGTTAAACTGCCCAGTAGACTAGGAATTATAGTTTTCAACAAAATATCATACAATGCGCAACTGCGCCAAATTGAGATTCACGACGCAATAAAAATATTCAGAAGTTACCCGGATGAGAAATTGCTTTTTTTTGCAGCAATGACAAACGAGAACATTTTCTAGAGAATTTTTTTTATCAGAATTGTCGTACAGGGGGGCTATTTTGAAAAAAACGGCCGCACCACGTGCAATACAGCTATTTAAAAATTATAAGGGTAACAAACGGTGTTTTTTGCACCTAAAAATAAAACCCCTTTGGGGACGACAAAATTCTGTATTTAAAAATTAAGTGCAAGGGGGGCCCCATAACAAAACTGGGCTGCCCAAAGTGACAAAAACACCTATTTGAAATTATACGATAAAAAAAAAACATTTTTTGCACCTATAAATCACCTCGGTGAACAAAATTTCTGTATTAAATTTTAAATGCAAAGGGGCTCTAAACAAAAGGGGGCCCCACAAAAAAGGAAAAAAAACACCATTTAAATGTATAGGGAAAAAAAAGGAGTTTTTGCACCTATAAATACACCTGCATGATACAAAATTCGTATTCAAATTAAAGTGCAAGGTGGCTCTATGAACAAAACTGGGGCCGCACCAAAGTGAAAAAAAAAACCTATTTAAAAGTATAGGGTAAAAAAGGCGTTTTTTGCACCTAAAATACCCTGCGGGGACTAAAATTTCTTGTATTAAATTTAAATGCAAGGGGCTTATGAAAAAAAACGGGGTGCACCAGGAAAAAAAAAACCAAATTTTAAAAGTATACGGGTAATAAAAAGCATTTTTTTCACCTATAAATACACCTGCGGTGACTACAAAATTTCTGTATTAAATTTAAAAAGCAAGTGGGCCATGAACAAAACTGGGGCCCCAACCCAAAATGAAAAAAAAACCTATTTGAAATGTATACGGATAATAAAAGGGGTTTTTTGCACCATAAAAACACTGCAGTACTACAAAATTGCTGATTCAAATTTAAGTGCAAGGGGGCTCTATGAACAAAATGGGCCCCACCAAAGTGAAAAAAACACCTATTTGAAATGTATCGGATAAAAAAGCGTTTTTTTTCACCTATAAATACACCTGCGGTGACTTCAAAATTGCTTGTATAAAAATTAAAAGCAAGGGGGCTTAAAAGAACAAAACTGGGTGCACCAGTGAAAAAAAACACCTATTTGAAAAGTATACATAAAAAAAGGGGTTTTTTCACCTAAAAATACACCTTTGGGGACTACAAAAATTTCTGTATTCAAATTTAAGTGCAAGGTGGCTCTAGACAAACGGGCCCACCAAAGTGAAAAAAAAAACCTTTTGAAATTTACGAAAAAAAGGCATTTTTTGCACCTATAAATACCCTTCGTGACTACAAAATTGCTGTATTAAATTTAAATGCAAGGGGGCTCTATGAACAAAACTGGGCCCACCAAATGAAAAAAAAAAAACCTATTTGAATGTATACGGATAATAAAAGCTTTTTTTTTTTTCACCTAAAAAATACACCTACGTGACTACAAATTGCTGTATTAAATTTTAAATGCAAAGGGGCTTATAACAAAAAGGGGGCCCCACCAAAGTGAAAAAAAACACCCATGAAATTAAACAGATAATAAAATGAGTTTTTTTGACCTATAAATACACCGCGGGGACTACAAAATTGTGTATTAAAATTTTAAAAGCAAGGGGGCTCTAGAACAAAACTGGGCCGCACCCCAAATTAAAAAAAAACCCATTTTAAATGTATACGGATAATAAAAGGCATTTTTTGCACCTATAAAAAAACACCTGCGATGACTACAAAATTGTGTATTAAATTTAATGCAAGGTGGGTCTATGAACAAAATGGGGCCCACCAAATGAAAAAAACACCAATTTGAAAGTATACGGATAAAAAAAGGGTTTTTTTTTTCACCTATAAATACACCCCCCGGTGACTACAAAATTGCTGTATTAAATTTAAAAGCAAGGTGGTTATGAAAAAAACTGGGCCGCACAAAGTGAAAAAAACACCTATTTAAAGTTACGGATAATAAAAGGCTTTTTTGCACTAAAAAATAACCTGCGGTGATACAAAAATTCGTATTAAATTTAAATTTCAAAGTGGCCTATGAACAAAATGGGCCGCACCAAAATAAAAAAACCTAATTAAATCGTGTTAGATAATAAAATTGAGTTTTGCACCCACAAATACACCTGCAGTTTTCTAGAAAAGATCTTACCTAAATAAGTACAGGTTGCACAACAACAAGTAATATTTACCAAAAAACTGGGCCAAAAAAATGTTTAAACAAAACCCATTGCAATGCAGGGTCAAAGCACATTTTTGGGCTGCACAAATCCACTCTCCTTTTAAAAAACCTGCCGCCTGCCTGCCAGCCTGTCTGTTGTATTCGCCCTATTTTTCTGTGTAACAAATAGAACAGTTTTACTGAGCGTTTTTAGAGAACCGAGCACACTCCTGCTCTTATGATACACAACAACACTGGGCTGAACAGGAAGGGCTGTTTTATTAAAAAAGAGGTCATGTGATTTTTCCAGCCCAAAACCCAAACCATCCATCCCACATGACTCGCCACCCAGCTCACCCCCTATTCTCTAATGATTTTCCTGGCCGCAAAAATGACAGGAAACGCCGAAAATGGGGCGATATTAATGATTATGCGCAGATTTTAACCTAAATCATCTCGTGATCGAAAAAATCCGATCAACATAAAAACCGTGCCGATTTCAACTTTGTCGATAATAATCGCTCAACACTACTCATCTGTTTAGAACAAGTCTCGTCCTTTTGGGCAATGTCTTTTTGGGACCTATTTTCTCACCATAGTTGGAAATTCAAAGATAATATAAGCTTAAACATTTGAAGCTTTAAGACATCTGGAACTCTAGAGGTTCCTTTCAGTGATATAGCTGTGGTTCAAAATTTGCTAAATATGTACTAAAGGACCACAGAATTTAGAATAAAGCAGAATTAAGATATATACAGTTGAAACTAGAAGTTTACATACACTACATAATCAGACACATATGCATGTTTTTCTCATTTTTTGATAAAAATCAAATGAACCTTACCCATTTCGGGTAAATTTAAGGTTACCAAAATTATTTATTTTGCAAATGAAAAAATTTTTTAAGCATTTTTTTATTTTCTGCAAAGCCCAAAAGTTTACATACATTTCTTAGTTTTGGTAACATTCCCCTTAAAAATTTATATTGGGGTCAAACTTTTTGGGTAGCTTCCACAACTTCTCAAAATTTTGGTAGAATTTTGCCCCATTCCCCCCCTGACAAACTGGTGAAACGAGCTATGTTTGTAGTCCCTTGCTCACCTCCCTTTTCAGCTTTGACTATAACATTTCAAAAGGATTGAGATCAGGGCTTTATAATGGCCCTAAAAAACATTTGATTGGTTATCCTTAAGCCACTTTGAAACCATTGGCAGTATGCTTCGGGTCTTGTCCATTTAGAAGACCCATTCCCCCCAATTTTTTTAATTCAGGCTGATGTTTCAATCTTCTTATAATTCCACATAATCTTCTTTCCTCATAGGACTATTTGGAAGTCTCAGTCCCCCCTTCAAAATCAACCCCATCAGATCTTACCCCCCTTGTTTCGGGGCTTTCAACCTTCTCTTTTTTCTAAAATTAAGATGGTCATTTGGGAAAAACATAAAATTTTATTTTTGTCAGACCCAAGACATGGCTCCAAAAAGTAATTTTTTTTCCTTTCCTTGTCATTTTTAAACAGAATCGGGCTTTTTAATGTTTCTTATAACAGTTTTTTTACACTATGAATAATGACACAAACTTCCACTTCTGCGGGGCATCTTCACAAGTCTTTTGCTTTTGTTTTTGGGGATATAAAAGTCACCAAAGTAAAATCCCTCCCTCCTTTGAGGATTGGCTGAAAAATTCCCATTTGTTTTACTTGCGTATAAATTTTTTGACAGATAAAAAGAGGCCCTTCCGTATTGGATAATTCAGCCAAGATGACCCCCAAATTGTGCAAGTCCCAATTCCTTCCTATATCTTGGGTGTTTTTAAAACACAACAAAACCAGAAGCAATTTTTCTGGGTCTTTAAAAAAAATCCCAGGGGTTTTTCAATTTTAAATCTGTCCCAAAAAACCATCAGAAGCTCCCAAAGCAAAAACATGGGGGCCCAAATTTTTAGAGGCATTTTAATTCTGGGTATTACATTTTTGACCTTACAGAAATAAAAAAAATGGGTTTTTAAAAAATTATCTTTTCATTATTCGGCATTTGGAAAAATAAAAATTTTGGGAAACTAATTGACCAAACCGGGGGTTTATACGATATCATGTCAGATAGTAAAAAACATGCATATGTGTCTCTTTTTCATAGTTATGTAAACTTCTGGTTTTAAAGTAAATCTATTTTTTCAATTTTTTCAAAAGTATGTTCCATTCATTTTATAAATATTCATCACATTTTTTCGTCTCCTTCACTTTAAATACATTTTAGATGACAAAAAAACAATTAATATTCAAGTTCCATTTCATAGCTATCAATATTATGTGATTATGGCTGTTCATTTAGTGCTGTAAATAGAAACATAATTTCTGTTTTATTTGTATGTGCCAGATTGGTTCATGCATTATCTGAAGGTGTTTATTGGTGGTAAGACAATTATCTTAGATAATACAATTCTGGTCAAAATCAACACCATGAATATTTTATGATATACTGTGTATGCTAGTTAAGCAAAGTGTAATTGATGTAACGGAAGAGACACAAATGTTCATGTTTTTTCTCCAGAGTTTGGTGTCTTTTTCTTTTATTAAATTAGGTTAAAAACTTAAAACAGGGAAAAATTTTACAAAATTTTTTAAAATGCTTTTTTCTTTTTTTAATTCCTTAATATTTTCAAAATATTATTTGCTGTCTTTAAATTCCATTATTAGGAGAACAGACAGGGCAATCTGCCAAAAAACCAGGGTCTCGAAAAATTTTTTTTTACCTGGGGCCCCAGTAACATACGCAGATTGGTTGACAGATTTCTTGTGGGGCTGGTGAAATCCCTTCAGGGGTACACATTTGGCCCCAATCAAAGTTAGGGGTAGGTGGTGCCCTTTAAAAACGTTTTCGGGAATTGGGGCCAAAAGCTCAAGCAAACCTCCTGGAAATTTTCAAAATATTACCTGTTCCAGGGGCTACACCAGAAAACAGCGGGTGATTAGGGGGGAATAAGTGGCAAAAAAATTTGGTTAGGAAAGGGGGGTTTTGGGTTTTTGGGGGAGAACGGGGCGACTTCTGTTTTTCTACAGACCTACTGGGGACGGCTGCACCAAAGGGGGGAAGGTGCAGCTTTTTGGGGAAAAAATACCGAATTGGGGAATATTTAAACTAGGGACGGGGGGAGGGGGCAACTACAAAGATGCATGCAAGTTTAATGAAGATAGAACGGGCAATTAGTAAAAAATCAGGGTGGAGGGGAGGGGGGGGGAAAAAAAAAGAAGGGGGAAACCGAAAAACTCTAATTCTGTGCCAAACCAGGGGCCCCTAAAAAAAAAAAATTTAACCTTAAATTTAAACTAAAAAAAAAAATAAAAAGGGGGTAACGGGCATTTGGAAAACTTTTACTCCACATCAGGTTTAAAAAATTTTTTTTAGAAAAAAATCGTAAACCGGAAGGGGGGAGGTATGCCGTAAAAGCCGTCAAAGAAACACGAGGAAAAAAATTTCGGTAGACCCGGGTGGCCCAAGGGGAAAAACTGGGTAAACATAATAAACCCCAAAGATCCATGGCCCCCAAAAAAAAAAAACCCAGGGAAGATATACTCCTCGCAAAAATAGCTTTATTAGGTACTTAACACCCAACAAAAGGGCGAAACCCTCAAAAAGGGAAAACGTTTTTGCAAAAACAAAGTAATTACCCAAAGGGGCAGGAACTGACTAGGGGAAAGGCCCTTCAACCCTTAAAATTCACTAAAACTTACAGCGTAACAAATTTCAGGTGGGGGGGACCTAAAAAATAGTGCCATAATATAATAAATTTCCATTTATCCTTCAATAATTTTTTGTCAAAGACCCCAAAAACAATGAATATTAGGGAAAACTAAATTTTATTTTGCTTAGGGGGGCCCTAAAATGATTATGGGGCGGGGTTAAAAAGAAAAAATAATAATGCGCACACTGTGAGAGGGGACATACCTTATGGTAATAAAATAATTAGAAACAGAAAAAACCCAATGGGATCAACAGAGATGTAACAAAAATCAATAAAATTTCAAAAAAAACAACTTTTTAAATACTAAAACAGGAGGGGGTGAAGAGGGACTAAAAAAAAGAAAAAAAAAAATAAAAAATTTAAAATGAAGATAAAGCAGCAAAAATGGAGACAGAAAACATATTTGCCCTAGAAAGAAAACAACCCCAAAATATTTTTTTAAATACATAAAAAGCAAAAATAAATTTAAAAAAAAAAATGTTGGCCCTTTAAAAGTACGAGGGGGATTTGTGGGGGGCGAATGAAAAAAAAAAAACCATTAAACCAAATTTTTTCTCCCCTGTAAATTTTCCAAGGGGGATACCCTTTTTGTTGATACAAAGGGATGAGTAAAAGGGCCCAAATTAAATGTTTCTTGTCTAACCCAGGAAAAAAAGTGCAGCTTCAACTTTTAAAAAGATTAAATAGACAAAATCAAACCAGGGCCCTGATGATTTGTTCCCCCCATGCCCTAATTTTGGGTTTAAATGATATCATAGATAGGCCCCCCCCAACTTAATATTTATGACTGTAAAAATAACAGGGAAAAGTCCCAAAGGATTGAAAAATACAAATTTGTGCCAATATTCCCAAAAAGGGGCAAAAAGTGATCCCCGGGGAAAAAATAAGGGAAGTCTAAACTATGTTGTGGGGAAAATGTTTGAATGTTTTCTAAGAGATTTTTATAACGCCAAATTTCCCCAAAGGGTTTAGGAAAGGGCCCCCATAAAAAGGTTTTGGGAATAAAATAAGGGAAAGCTTGGGCCCGGGGGGAAAAAGTTTTGCAAAAAGGGGGAACAAATTACCCCATTAAAATTTTCCCTCCCTGTCTTCCCAAACCATAACTTTTTTAAAATTTTCCACCAAACCTAACATTTTGGGGGCTTTTATTTTTGGACAAGGTTTTCTTTTTAATGTTGTTATTTTACCCCACTAAAAAAAAAACTGGGGGGCTGCAAAAATTTTTGAAAAAAACATACTTTTTGCCATGTTTGGGGTTTTTTTTTTTTGGGATTACTCCCCCCGGGATAAAAAGATGTTTTTCCCTGTATTCTGCAGGTTATACATTCTGGGAAAACCCCAAAAATTTTTAGTTTTTTTTTTATGTTTTGGGACCGTAAAAACAGTCCAAACATTTTTGAGTTTTAAAAAAATTTTCACCGTGGCAAAATCATTTTTTTGGGCAATATCTTTTTTTTAAAAATTCACAAGGGTGCCATGTTAACCCGATCGGGGAAACCCCGCAACTTTTGTGCGTGGGCCCCCAATTGGAACACTGTTTCTCATTTATTTTTGGAACCCCCCGCTGGGAAAGATGGGTTTTAAAAAAGCGAGATGGGGTTTGACCATCCTGTCTGGGAACGGGCCCGGGGGTAAGCTCAATTAAAAAGCAATTAGCGGCGTGAATTCCCCGCTACATCCCTTAACGACCCTGGAAGCGGGGGCTTTTACATCCAGGGTCCAAATTTAAAGGGGGTTTAAATTTTTTTTTATGTAACATAACAGAATGGTTCTAGATGCAAAAACTACACTTTCCTTTAAAGCAAATCACCCCAAAAAATACCGGGTAACCCAAAAAATGAAATTTAAAAAGGTAGATTTCAGCTCTGAAACCTGCAAAACCTTAAATTCCATTTTGGATGAGAACTAGTCACTATGTTGTGTTGCAAGATATTTAGATTCAGGGACCATACAAGGGAATTTTTCAAAGAATTTCCCCAGAACCGAGTTGAAACTGACAAAGTTTTTTAAAATAAATTCAACAAAACCAATTTTTTTGCCAGTGTTTTGCTTATTACTAAACTGCAGAAACCCCTACCTTTATCAAAAGATCATGCAGGGCCCACAGTGCTAAAAAGGGAAAGGGATTGGAAAAAAGGGGGGTTCCCTAAACACATTCTCATACAAGAAAGGGCCCTTTTACTTTTATGGAAGGGGGGCATTACAACATCCCATATAAGAGAGTTTAAAGGGCAAAAGTATAAAATTTTAAGGGGAAATCGGGAATGAGTAAACAATTTTTCTGAAAAAGGGGTTTAAAGAATGGATCTTGTACAGAAGGGTACAGAAGGGTCAACAACACATTTATGGGGAAGGGACCTAAAAACCAAAATTTTAAAGTGTGGGGTATCAGAACCAAAAGAAAAAGGGGGCCCAAACCAAATTTTAAAAGGGGGGACCATAAAACAGGGGGGTTAAAAACCGGGGTATTTGTGGGAAAAGGGCCATTAACAAATCTTGTGAAAGGGGCATAAGCAGCATTTTGTGAGAAAAGGTGATGAATTTTTTTTTGTGTTTTAAAGAAGGGGGCTTAGGGGTAACTTAGAAGGGGGCCCGATAAAAGTCTATGTTGTAGAGGGGGTTCCCATTTTGCCCTTTAAAAAAAAATTTTTTAAAAATCTGTTCTTAATTTTGCTGGGAAATAAAAACTAAAATGCAAAGTAAAAATAAAATTTTTGAAAAAAAGAGTGCTGTTTATATAATTGTACTAATTTATTTGGGCTTTGGTAATTCAAAGACACCAAAATAAGGAAGGGCTGAAGACATTAATTAAAATATTTTAGAGAGGAGGGAATAAAAACACTCTGCCCGACAGAAAAGGGAAAAGCCCCACCCGCTGTGTGTCAAAGGGTGGGATCATAAGCAAAAGTTGTGTGAAAAAAATTTGGGGGTTTAAAGGATGCCCTTTATGTTTTAAGGGGTCATGCACATCTTTGTGGGACGGGGGGCCCTAAGGGGCATTTTTTGCTGAAAAACTTTTGCTCTTATGTGTCCGACTTAATTTCCAAATTTGGGGGGGCCACATTTTTGATTATCCCTTTTTTAAAATCTTTTCCAAAACCCAATTTTTTGATCGAACCTTTCAGAAAATTAAGTTCGACAAACATCTTGATTTTTTAGACTCGAACTAAAACAGAAATTTTACTGTTCGTTCGCATGCCACTTTCTTTTCCCCAGCGCTTTTCTCACTTTTGCCGGCCACCAATCAATTCTGCACTTTTGGCGCCATCCCATCGGGCAAGCCCAGAATGTCAGAAACATCATCGCGATTAGACTCTCGAGGGCTGTAAAATCCTGACCTGGTTTAAAATCTCACTTTGCTTTGAACACCTTTCGCTCCCCTCTGTACTGTACAGACTCCTTTTATAGTTAGCTTTTTTCCTCCCATAGAAATAATATTTTAGGATTTGGTATGCTGCTGCATTTTTTCCCCCACCCAGAGCTGTTATTTTGGCAACATTTGCGGGCCACATAATGCCTAACTCTCATATCAGGGATATATATTATAAAAGGGTTTGGGATTTGCAAAATCAAGTCACCCCAAAAATTTTCAGTTTTTTTGCAGTAGGGGGATAAAAATAATTTTTGTAACACAGTCCCCCAATTTCTCCAAAAATATATTCTAAAAGTGGTTGGTTTGGTTGGGAAAATTATTTTATAAAAAAGCAGAAGTTTGGGGGTTTGGAATTGTTAAAACAAGTCTCCAAAACTCCAAAATTCAAAGGGCTTTGGGCCCCCCCAGGATGCACCCCCCAACAGCTGCTACCGCGCACCCCTATAGCTACGCCCCTGCTTGCAAGCTGTCCCATCTTTTTGTTAGCCATTGAAAGGAAAAGAAGTATTTAGCCTCTCTTTTTTTTTTGTCCCTTAGACCAAAATTTTCTTTATAATTTTTTTTCAATGTATCCTTTACTGAGATGGTATTTCAGCCCCTTTCCGTAAGGAAAAAATTAACCAGAACACACTCCCATTTAATTTTTTTTTTGGGGGGCTAATTCAAGTTCTAGTTCGACCCCGAACCTCAAACCGAACACTAATTCTGTTCTAAGTTCTGCTCGAACTAGAACATTTTACTGTTCGCTCATCTCTAATCATCAGTCACTATTAAAAAGAAGTAGTATTTGGGGGAATTAGGCAGCAATATAGATACAATAATGAAGGCACACGGCATAGTAGCTGGTTGGCAACAAAAAGTTTTTGGGGGTTTTTTTGCGTATACATGAATCTCAAAAGTTAAGGGGCCAAAAAGTAAGAGAAATAGCAGGGATCAGTAGACATTTTTAAACCCTGGGCCAACTAAAGGGGAAAAAACCATCCCTAAAGAAAGAAGGGATTCCAATCGACGACACAAAAAGTAATCAAAGTTCACACGGGGTAAAAAATGGAGTAAGCAATTTTTATTTCCTAACAATATGGTGACATATCTTCTACAATTCAGAAATGATACATGGGCAAAAATATTTTA
>JAODAL010074919.1:0-14192 GCA_025379985.1 Phyllomedusa bahiana
CAAGATCCATGCCTATTCCACTTATAAAATAAAAACGACCACTTATCTGGGGAAAGCCATGCTTTTGTCTGAAAAGACCCTCCACTGGGGTGAAGGCCCGCTAAAGATATAGCTGGCTCTGGGCAGGACAACCCCTATGGCGGACACCAGCTGGGGCCTTTCTCTTTTGGGGTTACCCAGAATCTTTGGGTCCGGGAACACATGCAAAAACATCGGTTGAGACGCAGATACCCCGTGCACCATACTTAAGCGGGTCTCTGGTGTTGAAATGTGTGCCCTGCATTGCATTTGTTGGTGGGGTTGGTAAATAAAGATTGCCAGAGGTCAACCTTAGCTTCGCCCCCTTGCCTCTGTTTTCTGCGCCGTACGGCACTTGGCACTCTACGCTGTCACGCGCGGGCGTTGTTCCCCCCCTGACTTTTGAAGAACGTAAAGCAAACGCAACAGATGCTACAGTTATCAATCAGCAAGGTCTCCATTTCTGCATTTTACTCTCTATTTGGTGGGTGGAAGGAAATGCTGATTTTGTTTTTACCGGGGATCCAGGAGGGGCCATCCAGTAACTTTTTTCATTTTGAGGGCCTTTTAATGCGAGGATCATTTGGAGGAAAGGGAGCACCAACACTCATGTAAGATGGAGCCTGTTTTCCCAACCTCGGGGTCGAGGGCACTAGAAAAACTGATTTTCCTCATCTTCCTCCCCCCGCCTCAAATTCGCGCCAACCTCTTTCCCAAGGGCAGGCCCGGGGTAACAGGGGTTCTGGGAAATACCTCCCCCCTCCTCCTCCTCCTCCGCCCTCCGGCACAGCTTCAACACAGCCCTGATTTTCCTGAATATGCACCCTGAGACGATGCGCCACCTTTCACTAGCTCTGACCCCGAACCACTGCCTAATTTAAGACCGATTTAAATTTGAAACTGTCGGGCCTTTTGGATTTTGACGGAGAGAAAGGCTCCGTTCCCCACGGTCCTCCCCCCCTCCTCGCTGGCGGACCTGTTGTTTTAGAGTCCAACGACGTTTCCCAAAATAAGATCCCACAATGCCATGCTACAAGGGGATTGTCCGCACTGACCATTTTGGGGTTTCTTCAAAACTGGTGTCCGGCGCCGAAAGCTCGCCGCCCGCCCCCCGGGTGCGCACGGGGGGTCCCGGAAAAGGGGTTGTTTGGGGGCTGCCCGCAGTTTTTTCCCCTTTTTGCTCTAGGGGCGGGAAAAACCCCGTACTTACCATCCCCGCTCCGTCCCCGCTCTGACACCCGCCGCGCGCCAAATCCCAGCATTTCGCTCCCACCCTTTGGGTTTTTTTTTTTTGGAGCTTTTTTAGAGTGTTTTGGGTTTTTTCAGTTTTGTTTTCCCCTGTACCAGTCCGCCTGCTTCTTTTTCCTGACCTTCCCCTTTTTGCCGCCTGCCCTAAACCGTCTCCCTGCCTCTGACCACGAACCTCTGCCCCCTGCCCGGGAACCTTCTTCCTGTCTCCGACAAACGCCCCCGGATTACGTTTTTGGGCCCCCACGCTCCCCCCCCCGGGCCCCATCGCAAGCAAGTCACGTCGGGGGTTTAACGACCTAGTACCCCTTTCACCCGCAGCAAGCCCACCCCGGGTTTGCAAAGGGGGCTCGGTGAAAACCGGGGGCTACTTGGCCCTCCGTTCCCTGGCGTGGCTTCTATCATCGCTTGCGTTGGCCCAGGGGATCCACTCCCCCCGTTACATTTACAGACTCCCCTTTGGTTTCCCGCCAGGGTACCTCTGACCGATCCCCGGGATGTCCCCACGGCCGTCGCCCAGCAGGGGCCAGCGTTTTCGACCAGCTAGCGGCCAAATGCAAAAAACCTGGCGACCCTTTTTTCCTCCACCGGTTTGCCCCCCTCTGCCCCCTGAAATCCGTTGCTCCCCGGGCACCCATTGCTCTACCTCCCTTCAGCTTGGGGCCCCTCCCCGCATCTCCCAAACTCCCCTCTCGCTACAATGGAAAACCCCAAAGAAGTGAAAGGGATTCATCACCCAGTGCCCATCCCCTCCTAATAAAGGGGCGCCAATTTCCTACAGAGCGACCCCCAAGGGTTGGCCTTCATAATCAGCCTTTTTGTCGGGGGAAGCCTTGGTTTGGGGCTACGCCACAAAGGGGAAACGAGGGGATCCCCTGAAAAACGGACCTTAAAACCTCCCCGGGGTTTCCGCAAGTCTTTTGAGGAACTGGGCCCCGTATTTTCCTCGGTTTGCCGCCGGCTGCCCCGGGCCCTTCGTCAGGCGACCCCCCACAGCCCGGGTCAGTTCCGTCCCATTTTTCGCACTCTCTTTTCGAGTTTGGAACTGGAAAAACAAAGCGTTGGGGGCCCGACATTTTGGAAAGGGCCTCTCGGGGAAAAACAAGGACGAGCTCGCCGCTGGGGGATCTACCACCCGGGCCCTTGGATGACCAAAATCCATTTGGCCACCCGAGTGGAATTCGCTTGGGCCGAAAGGCAACAGGATTTCCGCCTACAACGGGAAACCTCCACCCAAAGTTTTTCCCCCCCCGCTTGGCCCCCACTTCCCCAGGGGCCCACCTCTTCCTCCCCGATGGTCTTTTGGAAAAAGAACCAATGCGGGTCGAGAACCCCCCACCTGCCCCAGGAAAAACGTTCCCAAAAGCGCCCGCCAAAGCACTTGTTTCTATTGTGGCGGTTCTGGCCACTTCATTGGGGATTTTCCCGGGTGCCCCCGGGGAAATTTCCCCACCTGGGGCTCGTAGGAGAGGAAACCCCCTAGGTGTCAGAACGGCCCCCTCCCCCCGCCCAAAGCCCGTATACTTTGGTTGCTTCCCCGGGGCCCAGCACCTTTAAAGGCCACCGCCTTTGTTGTTTCGGGTTTCGGCGGGAAATTTTTCATAAGCCACGAACTTGTGACCAGTTTCGTTTCCCGGGGGTTCCGTTGCAGAAACCCAAAATTTGTGTTTTTGGGTTCAGTGGCGAATCCCTTAAGGAGGGCCATCCGTTTCCAAATGGTTTCCACTTTTCCTGCAGTTTGGGGGCCCCTTCACAAGGAAACGTTCCCACATCTAGTCCTGCCTGGGTCCTCCTTTTAAATCCTTCTGGCCCCCCCTTGGGCTGCGGGACCATACCCCGCCCTTGTTTGGGAGAAACAGGTGAAGTAATGCTTTGGGTTCCACGTGTCACCCCCACTTTTGCCTGCCCCTGCACCACAACCGCTCCTCGGGTCGTTTCCCTGAATCTGCCAAGCCTCCTTCCGGTCTACCTACGCAAAAAGGGGACTTTGCGATGTTTTTTTCGGGGGGCCCGGCCGAAACGCCCCCCTCCTACCGCCCTTTTACCTGCCCCAAATTGACCGGGAAACCCGGGCCCGTACTCCCCCCCAAGAGGCCGGGTTTACCCCACTCTCCGTCCTGGAGACAAAGGGCATGCCCTAAATCTTTCAAGGAGAACCCCCCGCAAAGGGTTTTTTTTTCCGTAAGTCCTCGTCCCGGCGGGACCCGGGCTTTTTCTTCGAAAATAGAAAAAAGATGGGTCCTCGGGCCCCTGCATCACTATCGGGGTTTAAAAAAAAATCCCCATAAAAAACCTACCCCCTGCCCTTGATATCGAACCTTCGACCCCTGCGTGGGCGCCAAAAATATTCCCAAGCTGGATCTTCGCGGTGCTTATAAATTTTTTCCGTTTTAGAAAAGGGCACGAGGGGAAAAACCCAGCTTTTAAAATTTACGCGGGATGGCCATTCGGTATCGGGTTATCCCTTTCGGTCTCTCAACCCCTCCTGTTTGTTTCCCCAAAGCTTCGTCAAGAGATCTTCCGGGACCACTCACAGCCTCTACAGTTTGTGTTATTGTCAAACTTGGACGATACCCTTTATTTTTTCCCTTTCCGGGAATCTCGTAACTCACCCGCCACCCGTTGGGGAAAGGGGGCCCTCAGGGGACTCCGTACCCTCAGTTTTTTGCCCAAACCAGAGAAGTGCTTTTCAAACCCCACCAGCCTGCCCTTTTTAGGAAAGGGCGTCTCTGATAAGGGCCTCTGGATGGATACCTCAAAACCTCCGCAGTTTTTGCATTGGCCAAAAAAACCAACCGGTGGGTTTTCCGGGCCATTCAACGTTTCCCCTAGGTTTGCCAATTATTATAGAAAATTTTTTATCCCACTTTTTCTCTATGCTTGGGGCCTCCTCTGGTGGCTCAAACCAAGAAAAAACGCCAATCCCAAGTCCTGGCCCCCGGAAGCTAAAGGGAACCCTTTCCCGGGGCCGTCTCAAATCTGCGTTCGGTCTGTTTCCTTTTCTGTCTCCCCGGGGGGGGGGGGGGGACCCCCAAAACCGCCCCTTCATTCTGGAAGGGGATCCCCTCCTCGGGGGGGTTGCCGTGCTGTCCTCCTCAGAGGTCCTCCCGGAAAACTGCATATTTGGGGATTCTTCTCCAAAACTTTCTCCCCGGGCCAGAAAAAAATTTTAACCAAAAGGGGATGGGCGAATTACTGGCCATAAAGCTGGGTCTAGAAAGGGGCGTCACCTGCTGGGGGGGTCCCTCACCCTATTGATATTTTTACCGACCATAAAAAAACCCCCTATATTTTTCCCGTCGGCTCAACGCCTGAATCCCCGGCAGGCTAGAAAGGTCCCTTTTCCTTTTGCCCGTTTTTGACTTCCTGCTACACTTTTTGGGCCCGGGCCGGAAAAAACGTCCCCCGCTGACGCCCTATTTTCGCGCCTCTGATACGGTGGGGCTCCCACTCTCCTCCACAGCACAAATTTTCCCCCCTGAACGCCTCAACCAAAGGCTCCCCCGTGGGGTCTTCAACCCTGTGCCCCCCCCCCGGAAAAACGTTGTGCGCCCGCTTTTTCGGCTTGAATTTTGAAGTGGGGAAAATTCTTCCCGAACAGCTGGGGATCCAGGAATCCATAATTTTTCTTCAGGGTGGTTCCCCCCCCGACTACTGGTGGCCCACCCCCTTGCTCAAGAAAGTCAGGGACTTTGTGGGCCCCGCTCCCCCTGTGCCCCAAATAAGGTTCCCCCGCCCCAAGGGCCCGGGGGGCCTTCCCTTTACCCCCTTCCTGTGCCAAAAAAACCCGGACCCGTCGCCATGGGGCTTTTTCACAATCTTCCCTTCATCTGGAAACAAAGGTCATATGGGTGGGGGACCGGCCCCCGGCTTCTCGAAAATGGCTCACTTTAACCCCCCCTGCCCCCCACCCGGGGCCCCAAAATTTTTTCCCCCATATTTTCCCCCTTGCCTTCCCCCCCCTTTCATATTGCCCACAGAAAGGGGTCCAGTTTGTTGCCAAATTTTGGCGGGCCCTGTGCTGCAGTTTTTCAGATTTAGTTGGAAATTTTTTTCTGCATAACCAAACCCTTTAAACTAAAAAGGGCAGGTAGAAAGGGTTTTAAACCCGGTGTTGGGCACCTACTTTCGGGACCTTTTTTTGCCCGCCCCCCCCCTTTTCCCGGATAACTGGTCCGATCTTCTCTCCTGGGCAAATTTTCTTATAACCCCTTTAGAGTCTGAAATCCGCGGGCCTCCCCCCCTTTTTGTTGTCTTTGGGTTTTCATCCCCGCCCACCTCTCCCTAGCTACCTCGTCCCCCTTTCCCTGCCGTTGGGTGCCCAAGTAAGGGGCATCAAAGGCCCCTCTGGCAACTCACCCCTGCACCCCGCTACAGCTTTTGGCCCCCCCCCAAGCGTCAGGCTGACAGGGACCGTAGGGGCCCCCCCCCCCCCTTTTGAGGGCCCGCGATAGGGGTTTTGGGTTTTTTCCCCCCAAAGTACGTCCTTTTTAAGGTCCCAGTTACAATTGGGTTTCCCCAAAAACCTGGGGCCTTTTGTGGTGCTCCACGGCTGAACCCTTTTCTCCTTAAAAACTTTTGCCTGCCCCCACTCAAAGTATCCCAACGCGTTTTCACGGGGCCCTCCTCAACTGGTGGTGTTGAACCGCTTCTTCCCCCAGACCTGTCTCCCCCTTCCCTGTTTTCTAGCACGATAACAACTTTGAGGTCAAGGAGGGGCTGGCCGGGGAAGACAGTGAGGGGGGAAACGGGTTTTACCCTTTCGACTGGAAGGGGTTCGGCCCCCCAGGGGGCGTTCTTGGGAATCTAGACCAATTTGTCCCCCGACCCCCTCGCTAAAAATTTTAAAGAAGAGGGGGAGAGCCCAAGTGGGGGGGGTACGGGCCCCGGGCGCCCCGGGGGCGCAGCTTTCCCCCGGCCGGGCCCCCTTGCGCACGGGGTCCCCGGGACGGGTTTCTGCGGCTGGGCCCCCAGCCGTGGGCCCCTTTTGCTCTTTGGGGTGGAAACCCCATACTTACCAGTCCCCCTCCCCGTCTCCCCCTCTGACACCCCCCGCCCGCATAATCCCTGCTTTAAAGGGGCACGCGCGACGGCTGGTCCCCCGGGTTTAAAGGGCCAGCCCCGCCTTTTAAATTTGGGTTAAATTAAAGGCCCCTTGGGCCCATAATTGGTAAAACGTCCCTACACCCCCCGCTGCCCCGGCGTTGGGGTGTTTTGGACGTTTAAGTTATTGAATTCAAACCCTTTATTTTTCCCCTGTACCAGTCCGCCTGCTTAAAGTTTCCTGCCTTGCCTTTTTTTCTGCCTGCCCTGACCGCTGCCCCGCCTCTGACCACAACCTCCCCCGCCTGCCCTGACCTTCTGCCCCGTCCCCCACTTTCCTTTTCCCGGGTTACGGGTTTTGCACCACGCCCGTACCCCGGCTGCCATCGCAAGCAACATCCCTCGGGGTAACGACCTGGTAGCCTCCGCCGCAAACAAGTCCCCCGCTTTGGGGGGCGGGCCTGGTAAAACCGGGGGGCTACTTAACTCCGTTCCCTTTGGGGTGGGTTAGCTAAACAATTTGTTTTCGTTGGCCCAGCGGATCCACTCCTCCGTTACAACTGGCAAGGATGGTGAGAGCTCTTTCACCTCCTCCACTCTCGGGGCCCCAAAAACCCCCCAGGGCCGCACCGCTGCTTGTCAGGCCCTGTGTCACTTTGTACTGCGTAAAGGCATTCGCTTTCGCAACAATCGCTGGACATTTTGGAGGGGGGGAATTTTCCCTGTTGCCACGCCCAAAAATGGAAAGGTTTTACGGGAGGCCGGCTGACGCTGCCCAAAGCAGCCAGGCGGTACAACAGGGGGCGAACGGCGGGAAATGGTTTAACTCAGACCTCGTACCTTCTTTAGGGACAAATCCAACCCCGGGGACTTTTTTTAGAAATTTTTGGGCACCAGGGTTCATTTACATGTGCCGGCAAAGGATTGCTCCAGCCAAACCCATCTTTAAAGGGCCCCAGCAGATTTTGCCCGTTAAACCCCATACCACCTTTGCCTGGCACAAGGGTTTTTGTCCCCCCACCCCCCGGGCCCGGTCCGTTTCGGAGAGCCTCCACCCGGGTCCTGACCTGTTTGGGGGGCGGGCCCCCCAAAAACAGAAATTTAATTTTTTAAAAAGGCTTGGTTTCCTCTGGGCAAAGTGAGGGCCCCCAGAGGACCTTGGGGAAAAAAGGGCCCGCACCAAACCCTGGGGGTTTTGAAGAGCGTGCGCCCCAGGGCCGAGAGCCAAACCCTCCCCCCCCCAGAAACATCCACCCAGCTTTAAACCCCGTGAAAGGGCCCCGTCACAGAGATATAGCGGCCTTGGCTGTGGCCTTTCTAGTCCCCTGTGTCGGTGGGCAATGGACTTTTTTCCCCCACAGATCAGACAACGCACTTAATTTTAAGATCCCCACGTGGTTTTGGGCCAGGGCGGGACGGCTTTTCTGGCAAAAAATCCTGCCGGCATCTGGATTGGGGGCAGGAAAGGGGCCATGAACGTGGCGGAACCCACTGTGCCACCAACAAAAGGCAACTTTTCCCAAGGCCAAAAGCCGGGGCAAGCACTTTTCAGTTTTTGGCTTTGGAGGGTTGGGGTTTTAAAGTGTTTTTTTCTCATCAAACCTGGAAGACAAAGGGCTGGCTGCTGACTGCCGTGTACGGCGTGCAGGTCGCAAACGGCGGAAGGAAAAGGGGTAGGATGGGTCTCGTGTTGCTGGGGGTATTTGGGCGAGGTGGGGCTAAGCGGAGGCTGACCCCTGATCATGACTTGAAGACATGGGCACTGGGGAACAGGGGGGGGCGGAGGAGGAGGAGGGGAAAAGGGGGTGTGACATGGTTGGGGGCCCCGGCGTCGTCGGCCCTTTTTTTTGGCCCAAAGTTTTTCCCCCCATTTCAATCATGCATTCGCTGAAAGAACTAGACATTGGTGGTGGTTAACCCTTAAGGTTTTTTCCCCTCATTTTATGCGTTTAGGGAAAAGGGGGCATATACATTGCGGTAAAATCAGAGGCTTGCTCAAAGAACCCGGGCTTGAGGGGTCCGGGAAACCTTTTTGAGGGTGAAGCGGGGAGGGGGTTGCGCGACCGGGCTGGGGAATCATACAGGGGACTTCTGCACCGCCCTCACCCTTTTTGTGGGGACCCGTATTAAACACTACCCCAGTCTTCCTCCCGCCACTGATGAAGCCTCGAAAGCAAATTCGGGAAAAGACCACGATGGATCCGAAAGTGTCTAAAATTTTCACATCAAAAAATAGGTATTGGGTCGTCCTGACTTTCCCCCAGAAGCTGGGGGCTAAAGCAAGGGGGGCCTGAAGGCGTTGCCGACCGCCCGGGGGGATTTTTCCCCCCGATTACCGGCTTTTCCTTTCTCCTCCCAGGCATCATAACTGGGCGTCAGGAAAAAATCTCCCTTGATTTTTTAAAACATCCCTTCTGCCCCCAACTGCATTTTTGTCATCAAAGAGGCTTCAAACAATGGATTATCCCCATGGTGGTACCGAGTTGACATTTGGGTCTTCATGTTGGACGGATGCTGATGATGCTGATGACGACATTTGGGGGCGTGACTGGGGGGAAGGAGAAAACGCTGATGCAGGTTGCATTAACCACGAAGGACAGATTGGGACGCTAATCGTTACGAATTCACAGGCCCCCACCCAGCGATACAGGCCTGACAGTCCTGCAAGGACGTCCGCTGGCTGCGTGTTTTTTTTTCCAGCACTGGAAAGGAGCACCTTTTCTCGTACCCTACCTCCATTGCACCCCCCCTTTGCTCGTTACCACCTGCTTTTTCCTCCATTTCGAAATATAAAAATTTTGAGAGGAAGGGAAAAAGTTTTGGAAAGTCCCTTTTAAAAGACGGGAAAACACAGCTATTCTCAAATCCCTCTAATCAAAATAAAAATTGCTGGATTCAAATTTACTGCAAGGGGTCTCTATCAACAAATCGGACTGGGGAAAGGCAAAAAAACGTTCTTTATTTTTTCGTATAATACACGGGATTTTTTCACCTTTCAATTCCCTGGGTACTATAAAAATTTCTGTTTTAAGATTACGGCAAGCGCGTCATTTACAAAGCGAGTGCCCAAAGTGAAAAAACACATCTGAAATGTATTCGATAATAAAAGGTATTTTTTGGGGACCTATCAATTCACCGTTGACAAAAAATTGCAGTATTTCCTTAAGGCAAAAGGTGCCTCAAAGAAAAAGATGTAGTGCCCAAAGTGAAAAAACCGTATCTGTAAAGTATTCGAAATAAAAGGTTTTTTTTGCACCTATAAATCACCATGTAACTACACAATTGCTGGTCAAAATTTTAAATCAAGGGGGCTCTACAACAAAACTGACTGGGGAAAAGGCAAAAACACGATCGTAATGTATTGGATAATAAAAGGGGATTTTTTGGGACCATCAATTTTACCTGTGGCTACAAAAAATTTTCTGTATTCAAATTTAACCCGCAAAGTAAATCTATCAACAAAGCTGGGCCCCGCCAAAGTGAAAAACAGTATCTGAAATGTATTCGGAAATAAAAGGTTTTTTTGGGACCCCTCAATTCACCTGTGGTGACAAAAAATTGCAGTATTTACATTAATAAGAGCCTCAAGAAAAAGCGATGCCCAAAGGAAAAAAACACGTATCGAAAATTTTTTCGGATAATAAAAGGATTTTTTGGCACCTACAATTCACCGTGGGGACTACAAAATTTGCGTTTCAATTTAAGTGCAAGGTGCCTCAATGAACAAACGTGGCCCAAAGTCAAAAAAAAAGTATCTGAAATTTTTTCGGGAAATTTCAAGGGATTTTTTTGGGACCATCAACCTGTGCTGATTGCTGGATTCTAATAAGTACAAGGTGGGTATACAACAAAGGGGGAATGGGCAAAATTGAAAAAAGAACACCTACGAAATGTAAAAGAAAATAAAAGTGGGGTTTTGCACTAACAAGAGACCTGCCGTTAAATAGAAAGATGGGGTTTTCCTATAAATTCAGGCTGCCCCAAAACCAGGGAAAAATTTCAATAGAAAACTGTTTAAAAATAAAGCATTTCAATGTCTACACAAGTCTTGGTGAACTTTATCCATATTCTTAAGAGCTTTTTCTGTGTTTGCCCCCGGGGGCCCCCCTCCGCTCCCCCCTGGCTTTTTCAAACGGAGATGCTCCTTTAAAATTCTCTACCCCACTATATAAAATTCTTCCAATCTCTAATCTAACATAATTGTAAGGATCACAGCTAATAGTAGAGGTTTTTTGTGAAGAAATATAAAAATTTTTCGCTGACCCGGGTTTGGACACAAGAAAGCGCACTCCTTCTGCTCTGAGACGCTGAGAGACACTGAGGCTGAACAGGAAACGCTGTTCTATGTAAAACGGGGTCATGTGTTTTTTTTCCAGCCAATCGCAACCATACACATCCCAGTCATACGTCGCACACACATCTCACCCTGCCTATTCTGTAATCTGTTTTGCTGGCCGCCAAAATTACAGGAAGCGCCGAAAGAGGTGCGATCTTAATAGATGATGCACAGATTTAAACCAAAATTTTATCGCATGATCTAAAAAATCCGATCACCATAAAAACTGTGCTGATTTCAACTTTGTCGATAATAATCGCTCAACACTAGTAAGGACGATGCGGATGTAGAGTCTCAGCTTGCTTCTCAGAGAACACATCTGCAAATTCTAATATGGAGCAGGAAGGCCTGCTAAAGATGTGGGTGGTATCGAAGAAGCGGGAAGCACCAGGCGGGGTGCCACCAAACAGCGAGATCGACATCCTTGCCCCCAATGTAAGACTTCGCCCATTTCCCAGTTGAGCACAGGGGCGTGCTGCTGCAGCCACGGAAGACTCAGAAGGACAGGCGAGGAGGACCGAGGGAGCACATAGAACACCAGTTTCTCCTTATGTAGTGCGCCTACCTGAAGGAGCATGGGCTCGGTACGGTACTGGATCAGATCAAGGAGGATCTCCCCACTGACAGAGGAGATGACAAGGGGCTTTTCCAGACAGACCACGGGGATGTTGTCTAGACACCAAGGCAGCATCCATGAAATTTCCAGCTAAACCGGAGTCCAGGAAGGCGGAAACATGGAATTGAACTCCCGGTCCGGATCCGACAAGCACGGGCATGGTCAAATGAGGAGAGGACTTGCTCTCACCTAGGAACGCCTCTCCCATGTGTCCTAGGTGCGTGCGTTACCCGGACGCTAAGGACGAAGAGGACAGCCCCAGCGGAAATGTTCGGGGCTGGGACAATAGAGGCATAGATTTTTTTTTCATGCCGCCGGGTCAGTTCCTGTGGAGTCAAATGGGGTCTGTCCACTTGCATGGGTTCCTCCCTAGCAGGCAGAGGACAACTGAAGGTGACCTCGGAATACAGGAGTAGGCGGGGGGAAAAACAGCCTGACCCTGGCAGGTTCGCGTTCCTGGCGGAGCCTTCTTGCTGTTCCAAAACGGATATCAATCCGAGTGGCCAAGGAGATAAGGTCACTCAAGGAGACAGGGGGATCACGGGTGGATAAGGCATCCTTGATCTGACTGGAAAGGCCCTTCTTAAAGGTGGCAGCTAATGCCGCATCGTTCCATGATAGCTCCGAGGCCAGAGTGCGGAACTGGACCACGTAGTCTTCCACTGAGGAGTCTCCTCGGCGTAGATTCAGTAAGGCCAGGGCTTTCCCGGAAAGGAGGCTGACCACGAATGTGACTTTTGACCTCTCAGTAGGGAGTTGGTTCCCCATCAACTCGATGTGCAGCGAGAATTGAGTGATAAAAGCCCCTGCAAGCCTTGGAGTCCCCATCAAACAGAGGGCATGGACAGACGGAGCCTTGGACCAGCGGCCGGAGTGTAAGCCGATGGTGCAGCGGATGCCACGGGAACAGGTTGTTGATGCTGGGTGGCCAGGCACTGCTGCATCATTGGCGCGAGAGATGGCTGAGCTGCCGGGCCTGCTGGGTGATCTGCTGAGATTGTTGCGCCACGATGGTGGTTAGGTCAGCGACGCTAGGCAGAGGCACCTTGGTGGGATCCATGGCCGTTCTTACTGTCACAGGCAAACGGTAGTGGATCCTCTGGACCACCGCAAGCGATGGCGTAAGCCATGCCAGGGAGCGGAATCTAAGTAGGTCCCGGTTATCACCGGAGCCCGCCGCAATGCGGGATGGATTTGCTGCACCGGGAGTCTACCAGGTCGCTACCCCTGACGTGACTTGCTTGCAGAGGCAGCCGAAGCGTAGCGTGGTACAAAATCGTAAGGCAGGCTCGTAGTCGGGGACAGGCAGAAGGTCAGGGCAGGCGGCAATGGTGCGTGGTCGGAGACAGGCAGGAAGGTCAGGGTTGGCGGCAAGATTCGTGGTCAAGGAACGGAGGCAAACGATACGGTACACGGTAGTCAGACAAGACTCAGGAACGCTTTCTCAATTGGCTATCGGCACTAAAGATTTGGCAGGGTAACCAGGAAGAGGCAGGCTTAAGTAGGGGCAGCGACCGGCAATAGCCAATTACCGGTGCAATGGCCCTTTAAATTTAACACTGCGGGCATTTTCTGTATCCAAATTTAAGTAGAAGGTGGCTCTTTGAAAAAAACTGGGAGGGACAAAATAAAAGGTACAATTTCACCTCTGGTGCGAGGCGTGCTGGCCAAAATGTGGTAAAAAAAATGCCATTTCAATGCAGGTTCAAAGCAGAGTCTGGGCTACAATATACACCCTCCTTTCCAAAGCCAGCCTGTCTGCCTGTCTGTCTGTATGTCTGTCTGCTCCCCCTCACCCCCCGCGGCTATACATAACTAAGAACTGAAATTCTCTAATCTACCTATATTCTAATGTTCACTGCTAAAAGCATAGTTGTCTGTATGAATAAAGAGAAGAACTGTGTCTCTGAGCTGAGCTGTATTGAGTGAGACGTAGCACACGTCTTGCTCTAGTGAGAGACACTGAAACACTGATACTGAACAGGAAACGCTATTCTATGCAAAACGAGGTCATGTGATTTTTCCAGCCAATGACAACCATACACATCACAGTCATGACGTCGCACACCCAGCTCACCCTGCTCTATGTTTTAAGCTGATTTGCTGGCCGCCAAAATGACAGGAAGCGCCGAAAATGGCGCGATAGTAATAGATTATCTGCAGATTGTCACCTAAAATAGTGCGTGATCGGAATTTTCCGATCAGCCTAAAAATCGTGCCGATTTCAACTTTGTCGATTATAATCGATCATCCCTAATCATGACTAATTATATGTAAAATTAATAACTCATTTTGGATGTTACATTATTTGTTTATTTGTGAAAAAAAAATTAAAAAGGTTGAAAAGTAAATGTAAAATGTTTAAATTTCTGCGCATAAAACAATCATACCAAACAAAAAAGTAAATAATTAGAATTCACCATATGTCTATGTTGGCATCATTTTGAAAAGATTTTATTTTTATAGGATGTTAAAGACTTTAAAATTTATTACCAATTTTTATAATTTAAATTCAAATTTGGCAACAGAGATTTTTTAGATTTTCTGATGGGATTTTAAGGGGCTCAGACACCACCATAAATCACCCAATTTATAATACTGCACCCCTCAAAGTATTCAAAACAGCATTTAATAAATGTGTTTATCCTTTAGGTGTTTTACAGAAATTAAAGGAAAATGGAAGTGAAATTTCCAAATGTTTTAATTTTTTAAATGGAGCACAGTAAAAAATCAAAGGAATTGCTACTAATATGTTATTTACTTCATCACAAGCAACAGAAGTAGAGGAGCACCTACTGAATTTTGGGGCCTCATATTTCTTAGGATTTTTTTTAGGCATCATTTAAAGGGAATCTGTCATCAATTTTTTTTTTTTTTATTGATGAAATATTGTGTTAATTTTTTTTTCAAAATTTTTTAGTATTTTTTTCT
>JAODAL010074920.1:0-14192 GCA_025379985.1 Phyllomedusa bahiana
ATTCTTAAATTCCCGCAGTTTTCTTTGGCCCCTAAACCCAATAACGTTGACCTTCTGCCTATAGATTAAAAATTTTCGCAGTGTGTTCTTTTTTAACACAAGCAGGGTCAAACTGAAAGGAGACACCCCTGTGAATAGATAAAAAACAGAATCCACAGTCACAAAAGGGGTGTCAAGCTTCCCCCCTCCCCCCGCGAGTGATTTTTCCCCGGTTACAAGCATGATAGAAAATGTCTATTTAAATCTATGGGACAGAAACAGTTTAAGACTTTTTGGCATGAAGTGCTGTAAAATATCTTTGATGCTGTTAAGCTGTGCAAAAAGACCCAGTGGCCAAAATGAAAATGCAGGATTTGAAATTTTTAAAAAATATTGAATGATTAAAAATTAAAAAAAATTAAAAAAAATTCTTAAAAAATGTGTTTTAACATAAAAACGTGAGTTTAAAAAATATTAATTTTTTTGACACTTTTTCCTTTAAGGGCTTTCTGAAATGCGTCAGTGTTTTCTCCCTATGTATCTTTTTGCCCTGTTTTTAAGGATTAAAAAAAAGCAAAATTATTTTTGGAATTTTTAAGGGACAGGTTTTTTTTTAAAAATTTCATTTATGAGGTGGTATGGCACCCCAAATTTAGTTGTTAGATAATGCACTGTCAAAAACAGCAGAAAACGGACATAATTTATTGCTCTTCCCTGCCCACCGGTGTCAGGTAGCCCAATTTTAATTGGGGAGTGCAGGAAAACCCCATTTCCTTTGTTTTTGAAAAAAGATCTCCACCATATTCATTTGGGACAAACAATAAAGCAGTTTATCCCCGGTTTTGCACCCCAATGCCGTTAAAAAAATCAAAGTGATAATGGGTGCACTTAGGGTTAAAAATTTTTGATGAATGTTTCCCAAAGGACCAAAGAACAAAGGTGTTCTTTGGTCCGTAGTATATGTAGTTAAGGGGTTTTCTCACTACAATAATTAGCTTTTAACATGTAGAGAAAGGTAAATGAAAAAAATTTACCAAAAAATTGCCCTTTAGATTTTTCTTTGGTCAGGAGACAAAGAATATTTTATTTGGTTCTAAAACACACAAGTTTCCGATTATGCCCCCTTCTTCCCCCCTTCCCGCTCTTTTCTCTCCATTGTTCTAAGTGCCCTCAGTCAGTCCTGGGAGTCTCCCCCTGTTGTTTTCTTAGCAACGGGATTTATTACTTAACGGGAACCTATCAGGTGGTTTTTTGCTGCCCTTCTGAAAATGGGATTGATTTTAGGGATAGAAATGAGCTCTGTGAATATAGGGGTTTTATGATAGAGGGGGAGCTGAAGCTTGTGATTAAAAGGGTTTATGATAAGGAGAGAAGTGAGCTCGTGATATATAGGGTTTTAAAGTAGAGGGTGAAAGCTGAGTCTGGTTTGGGAAATTAAAAGGGGGGGGGGTATATGGGATAGGGGGAAAGCTGGTCGTGATTAAGGGTTATATGATAGAGGGAGAAAGGGGCTTTTTTTTGGGGGAAAGCTCTGTGAAAAAATTATTTAAAAAAAAGGGTTTTATTTGGATAGAAAGGGGGAGAAGTGAGTCTTGTTATAGGGTTTATGGAAGAGGGAGAAGCTGAGTTTTGTTTTGGGAAAAATAAAAAAATTTTTGGTTTTTTTATTTTAAAAAGGAGCGAAACTGAGCTCTGGTATATGGGTTGTATGTAGAGGGGAGAAGCTGGCTCTGTGTTATGGGGTTTTATGTAGGGAGGGGAAGCGAGCTTGTGTATATAGGTTATTGATGGGGAGAAGTGAGCTTGTGATATATAGAATTTTATGTAGGGTGGAAATGAGTTAGATATATAGGGTTATATGATAGAGGGGAAGCTGAGTCTGTGATATTAGGGTTGTTGTAGGGAGAGAAGCTGAGCTCTGTGTATTAGGGTTATTGATAGAGGGAGAAGCTGATCCTGTGTAATAGGGGTTTATTATAGAGGAGAGGAGCTAGCTTTGTATATTTAGGGTTTTTGATAGAGGAGAGAAAGGGGTTTGGATATTGGGTTATATGTAGAGGGGAGGGAAATGAGTTTGTGTTTTTAGGGTTAATGGTGGGCGAGAGAAGTGGCTTTTGTGATATATAGGGTTATATGTAGAGGAGAGAACCTGCATCTGTGATTATAGGGGTTTTGATATAGGAGAGAAGCTGAGCTCTGTGTATATGGGTTTATGAAAGAGGAGAGAAGCTGAGTTCTTTGTTATAGGGTTGTAGATAGAGGAGAGAAGGAGCTCTGTGAATATTGGGTTATTGATAGGGAGAGAAGCTGAGTTGTGATTATGAATTTTTGATAGGGAGGGGAACTGGCTTATGATAATAGGGTTTATGATAGAGGGGAGAAGCTGGGTCTTGTATATAGGGTTATATGACAGAGGGGAGAAGTGGCGCTGTGATATATGGGTTTATGATAGAGGGGGGAAATGAGTCTGTGATAATAGGTTATATGTTTGAGGGAGGAAGTGGCTCTGTGTTATAGGGTTTTATTATAGAGGGGGAGAAGCTAGCTCTGTGATATATAGGGTTTTATGATAGAGGGAGAAGCTGAGTCTGTGATATATAGGGTGTATGATAGAGGAGAGAAGTGAGCTCTGTGATTTAGGGTGTATGATGAGGGGAAGCTGGCTCTGTGATATATAGGGTTATATGATAGGGGGGGAGAAGTGCTCTTTGGGTTTGGGTTATAAATTTTAGAGGAGGGAGTGAGCTTTGTAATATATAGGGTTATTTGATAGGAGAGAAGCTGAACTTGATTATAGGGTTATATGATGGGGAGAGAAACGGCTCTGGTATATAGGGGTTTTTGGTGGTGGGAGAGAAGCGAGCTCTTGTATATAGGGTTATATGTAGAGGAGAACCCGGCTCGTGATATTTAAGGGTTATATTATAGAGAGAGAAGCTGAGCTCTGTGATATATGGGTTTTTTGAAAGAGGAGAGAAGGAGTTTGTGATATATAGGGTTGATGATAGAGGAGAGAAAGCTGAGCTCTGTGATATATAGGATTATTGATAGGGGAGAGAAGTGGCTCTGTGTATTTAGGGTTATATTTTTGAGGAGAGAAACTGGCTCTGTGAATTTTTGGGGTTATGATAGAGGAGAGAAACGGAAAAACGTGATTATAGGGGTTTTATGATAGAGGGGTGAAAATGAGCTTGGTTTTTAGGGTTATATGGTGGTGGGGGGAGAAGCTGAGCTTTGATAATAGGGTTATTGATAGGGAGAGAACTGGCTCTGTGTTTATAGGGTTATAGAAAAAGGAGGAAAGCTGGTTTGTGATTTGGGTTGTTTTTGATAGAGGGGAGAAGCGAGCTTGTGATATTGGTTTATAAGGGGAGGGCTGAGCTTGTGATATATGGGTTATATTTGGAGGAGGAAGCTGAGTCTGTGATATATGGGTTTATGAAGGGGAGAACGGCTCTGTGTTTAAAAGGGTTTTTATAAAGGGGAGGAGCTGGCTTTGTGATATATAGGGGTTTTGGTGGTGGGAGGAAGTGAGCTCTGTGATATATAGGGTTATTGATAGAGGGAGAACCCGGCTCTGTGTATATGGGTTTTATGTTGGGAGAAGTGAGCTTGTGATATATGGGTTATATGGGGGGGAGAGAAGCTGAGTTGTGTATTTTGGGTTTTTGATAGAGGAGAGAATGCTTGGATATATAGGGTTTTATGATAGGGGAGAAAACTGAGCTTGTGATTTTTAATTTATGGGGAGGAAAGGGGTTTGTTTGGGTTTTTTGGGGGAAGTGGCTCTTGTTTTAGGGGTTTTGGGGGGAGAGAAAGGGGGTTTTTTTGGGTTTTTGTGGGGGAGGTGGTTGGGGTTTAGGTTAAAGGGGGGAAAAAGGGGCCTTTTGATTTTAGGGGAGTGGGGAGGTGAGTTGTGTATTGGGGGTTTTTTGGGGGGGGTGTGAGCCGGTTTTGGGGTTTTTGGGAGGAAATGAGCTCTGGATTTGGGTTAATGTAGGGGGGGTGTTGTGAAAAAGGGTTTTTGGGGGGGGTTGGTTCTGTGATTTTTTTTAATTTTAGGGGGGGATCTGGGGTTTTTTTGGGGGGAGTGGGGGAAAGGGGGGTGGATTTATATAAGGGTTTATTTGGGAGGAAATAGTTGTGATTTTAAGGGTTTTTAATGGGGGGGGGAGAATTTAGTCTTTTATAGGGTTATGATAAGGAGAAACTGGCCCCTGTTATATAGGTTTATAAAAAGGGGGGAAGTGGTTTGATATATAGGGTTATATGAAAGAGGAGGAAACTGGGGTTTTGTGTTTTTAGGTTTTTTATAAGAGGAGAGAAATGGCTTTGATATATGGTTTATGATAGAGGGGGAGAAGTGAAAATTTGATATTTAAAGGGGTTTTTAATGAAGGGAGAGAAATGGCCTGTATATATAGGGTTATATTGGGGGAGAAGCTGGCTTGTATATAGGGTTATATGAAGAGGAGAGAATGGCTCTGTGAAAATTTGGGTTTATATAGAGGAGAGAAACTGAGTTGGATTATAGGTTATTGAAAGAGGGAGAAAGCTGAGCCTGTGATTTGGGTTTATTAAAGGGAGGAAACTGGTCTTTGATTTATAGGGGTTTTTTGGGGGGGGGTTTTTGATTTTTGGGTTTTTTAAAAATTTTTTTTTTTTGTTAAAAATGGGTTGTTTTGGGGGTTTTTAAAAAAATTTTTTTTATTTGGGTTTTATTATAGAGGAGGAAGCGAGCTTGGTATTAGGGTTTATGAAGAGGAGAGAAACTGAGCTCTGTGTATATGGGTTGTTGTAGAGGAGAGAAGTGAGCTCTGTATTATAGGATTTTTTGTGAGGGAGAGAAGTGAGCTCTGTGATATATGGGTTTTTTATAGAGGAGAGAATGGCTCTGGATTTTAAAGGGGGTTTTTTAAGAGGGGGAAGCTGAACTCTGTGATATTGGGGTTTATGAAGGGGAGAGAAACTGAGCTCTGTGATTATAGGGTTTATGGTGGGGAGAGAGCTGAGCCTGATATTGGGTTTTTATAGGGAGAGAAACCCGGCTCTTGATATGGGTTATATTAAAGAGGAGGAAGCTGAGTCGTGATATTAGGGTTTATGAAAGAGGAGAGAAGCTGGCTTGTATATTAGGGTTTATGAAGAGGAGAGAAGCTGAGCTTGATTTTAGGTTTATGATAGAGGGGGAGAAGCTGAGCTTGTGATTTTAGGGTTTTTTTAGAGGAGAGAAATGAGCTCTGTGAATTAGGGTTTATATAGGGAGGGAAAGTGAGCTCTGTATATATAGGGGTTTTATGATAGAGGAGAAATGGATCTCTGATATATGGGTTTTTTTAGGGAGAGAGCTGAGCTTTTGATATAAGGGTTTTATGTGGGGAAAGCTGAATCTGTGATATATAGGGTTATATGATAGAGGGGGAGAACGGCCCCTGTGATATATAGGGTTATTTGGGGGAGAGAACCCGAGCTCTGGATATATAGGGGTTTATGATAGAGGAGAGAACTGGCTCGTATATATAGGGTTTATGATTAAGGAAAAAAGCTAGCCCGGTATTAGGGTTATATGGAGGGAGAGAAGGGGTTTGTGTTTTTGGGTTTTATAGAGGGAGAAGCGAGCTCTGTGTTATAGGGTTTATGAAGGGAAGAAAGGGGCTTGGATATATGTTATATGATAGAGGAGGAACTAAGTTCTGAATATAGGGTTATTATAGAGGAGAGGGGGTGAGCTTTTGTATATAGGGTTATTGAAGAGGGAGAAGCTGAAACGGTTATTATAGGGTTATATGATAGAGGGGGAAACTGAGCTCTTGATATTGGTTATTGTGGGGGAGAAGCGGTCTGTGGTTTTTAAGGTTATTTTTATAGAGGGGGAACCCGCGCTCTGTGATTTTAGGGTTTTTTGAAAGGGGAAAAAGCTGAGTTCTGTTTATATAAATTGGTTATTTTGATAAGAGGGGAGAAGGGTCTGTGAATATGGTTTTATGTAGGGAGAGAACTGGCTCTGTGATTAAGGGTTTTTTTTATAGGGAGAGAACTAGCTTGTGATATATAGGGTTTTATGATAGAGGAGAGAAGCTGAGCCTGTATATTAGGGTTTTTATGATTTGAGGAGAAAAAGTGAATATGTGATATATAGGGTTATTTTGAAAGAGGAGAGAAGTGGGGTCTGTTATATAGGTTTATGTGAGGGGAGAAGCTGAGCTCTGGATATATAGGGGGTTTTATGATAGAGGGGAAGTGGCTCTGTGAATATAGGGTTATATTATGGGAGAGGAGTGAGCTTGTGATATATAGGGTTTTGTAGAGGAGAGAAGCTGGCTTGTGGGTATATAGGTATATGGTGGTTTTGGGAAGGAAAGGGGAAAAGGGGGGTGGGGGGGACTTGTGATATATAGGGTTTTGATAAGGAGAGAAGTGAGCTCTGGATTTTATAGGGTTATTATAAAAAGGGTAGCCTTTTTTTTAAAAAAGGGGGTTTTTTAAAAAAATCAAATGTTAAAATACAGAGAGATGAAAAAACAAAAAATTGGGCTAGCCATTAAAGGCTTTTCAGGCCGGGTGTTAAAAGGGGGTTAAAGGCCAGTGTGGTTTGAATTTAAACTTACTGCACACTCCTTTTCTCAAAGAAGCGTTCCTTGTAAACAGTCGTGCAGTTGTCCATCAGATTAATATGGCCCCACTTTAGATGGAACACTTTGATGAACCCTAGGGGATTCACAAATAAATAAGTCACATCAATTATTGAATGAATTGAATGAAACACCGGGTTGCCAGTCTGCAAATGTATATTCAAAAAACCATGAAACAGGATTCTGGGTTTTAAAGTAATTTAAACCCTATTTTTCGGCCCATAAGCGACTTTTTTCCCAAAATTTTTTGGGGGAAAAAATAAGGTGCTCTTTTCCCATTGTATGGGGGCGTGGCCCCCGGGTACTGGACACGGTCCCCCTGAGCTATCTCAAGCGGCAGAAGGGGGAGAGGCGATGCTGCGGGAAGCGGCGGGGGGTTTTTTAAAAAAAGGGGAATCCTGTGCCGCTTCCGCAGCATGCGCCTCCGCCTCCCCGTCGCTCTGAGATGCTCGGCGGAGCTTAGTGCGGTCGCGTTCAGTACAGCTGGCTCCGTGCTCAGTACAGCAGCGCCAGTACTTCCCTGCGCTTAACACTTTAAATGTTGCTGTGCACCGCTCCTCCCACTGATCACCCCCCGCAATGTAATTGCGTTTGTACACTTTTTACACCGTGTCTACTGCTGTACTGTATATAGGACAAGGAATTGTGCCCCTAGTGGTCAAATACCCTAGGTCGACTAAGTATTAAAGTAAAAAAATCAATCTTATAAGTTTAAAATCACCCCTCTTTTGCAGTGTAACAAATAAAAAAAATTAAAACGTTAGACCTACTTGGTATCACCACATCCAATCTATTAAACTATAACATCATTTATCCCATACGCTGAAGAAAAAATTCCAAACGCCAAAATTGTGGGTTTTTTGGTAATTTCATATCCCAAAAAGATTGAAATAAAAAATGATCAAAAAGTCACCTGTATCCCAAAATGGTACCAATAAAAACTACACTTCACACTTTTTTGCTTCAGATTTTTTTCCCCTATTTTCCCCCTCTAAAACCTAGGTGCGTCTTATAGTCCGAAAAATATGGTATCACCTTACTTTTTATTGCTCAGTAATAGTATATACCAATGCATATCCTCTTCACTAATCTGTCTTTATTTTCTAATGGTCATTTATTTTTTTTTATTCTAGTTTCTTCACATGTTTAGAGGTGCAGAAATGTTTTCTTAGCTGCTAATTTCCGTTTAATTTTTATTGATTTATTTGATATTGCGCTGTACAGAGATTCATCATTTATATTGGTCCTGGTTCCTATTGGGGCTCAAAATCTAAAATCACTAAGTTACCATGATGCTCATCTGTTAACACCAGTTCCCAAGATTTACTTTATAGAAGCCCCCTAGACATCCAGTCCTATAGACTTCTGTGGAAGAGTGTTGTGGGCATGCTCTGTGGCCTGTGTAGAGGTCAGATGTAGGAAGTGGGACTAGAGCTGTCCTCATTACCTGCTGCTAATAGTTGATTCTGTACTATTTGCCTTCAGTTTAGAATAGAATTTGTAATTGTAATCCTGCCTGTGACGACAATGCGATGACTGCTGAAAAATCAATAAAGAAAACCCCGGTAATTAGCATATTTTTAACATTGGGCCCCAAAATATGAAAACTGTCTAGGCTAAAAATTTACTTTTTTGCCCCTAGCAACCAATAAGAGTGCCCCTGATTGGTTGCCCCTGATTGGTTGCTATGGGCAACAAAGTGAATTTTAGACCTAGACAGTTTTCATACATGTGGCCCTAAGTGGCTCGTCAGAAACAGTATTTTTTTAATTTGATGGCTACAAGTGGCCAAATTATGACATGAATGGGGACTAGTAACCTAGTGCTGGGGTTAAGCGCTCTTTCATCTGTCATCGCCCTGTATTTTTATAACCTGTACAAAGCAAAGTGGCTTGTTGGTGACCCTGTTGTCACGAAGCGGCCAGGGCAGATGCCCTGGTTGCGTCTCCCACCTATGTCCCTATACATATGTATCGACTGCTAGAAGTGCTTTGTACTAAAAAACAGATCTTCTGGTCTTGTCTGTATTAGTAAAACACTATCCAAATAATTTCATCTCCATTTTTTATGTCAACTTACTACTCTAGGACTTGGACATGGAGACTATAAGGGACTGTTCACACGGCTTATTTTGGGCATGGATTCCAGCCGTATTGCGCGCCGTACTGTGCTGCAGTACGGCTGGAATCCGTCCCAGCCATTACGGTAATCCACAGTTCTCATAAAGAAGTGTGGATTTCGTCTATCCTCCCCGCTCGGCGAATAATGCACATTATCCCGGCGGGATACGCACCGTGGTTAATGGATGTCTATGGGGCCAGCAAACTGCGCCCCCGCCCCTTATTCAAGTCGTAATTGTGGGCGAAATCCGTCCTGCAATTACGGCTTGAATAAGCCGTGTGAACCGGGCCTAAAAGTTGTGACATCTCCCACCTTATTGATGTAGTCTTCAATCACTACGTTATTGGTCAGTTTTTCAGAACGTTTGCAGTTTTAGAAACCGCCTAAAAACTGACAAGCGAAGCTCCCCATTGACTTTAATAGAAACTCCATTCACCAGTCCGCATTTTCTGCTGGATGGTTTTTCACACTGCTGACGTTCTGAAAAACTTAGAACATGTTCATTCTTCGGCCCGGTTTTCGGCCAGAACATGAACATGTCAATGTGAAGGGGGACGGGCTTCAATCCGCAAACCACAGATAAAAGTCGCCCCCTGCGTGCCAAAAAAAGGACAAAATACTGGTCAGAAAATCTGACCGGTATTTTGTCAGTGCTGTGGGAACGCACCCTTAGATCACGGAGGCTACCACAGTCATGACCTCTCCAGCATGAGATTGTGCTACCTCCAAACCTCCATATTAAATAAATCAGCTGACGTCCATGCATTAGACATGGCAGTGCAATAGTATTTGTGTATCTCTAGCTAGTTCCAATGTTAGCGGAATTTCAGTTATGTCGACTACCGCAGAAAGACAAAATGCCAGAAACTACAAAAAACAAATGCTTGGTTACCATTAACTGTTCTTAATTACCTTCGGCTCGTCCCCATCCAGACACAACACACGTGTCCCCTGCCTGGAACTGATATGGTGACCAAGGCACACAAGCCGCTACGAGGTTATTGTCAACTTGCATACATGAGGGTGCATTGTATATATTTACAACTTCCAACAGGGCAATATCATTTTCATATGTGTTAGGGTTGTAGAGTTCATGGACTTTTACACTTTTCACAGGAAATGAATCAATGTCCTTGTCATAAGCCAGGCGATCCAGGAGCTCAATAATAATACGGTACCTATGGGCCTGGTCTGACCTAAAAGCATAAAGTATCAGTTTAAGGTTATGCTAAACAATTGCATATACACAAAAGATATTTGAAAAAACATTTTTCTACAAATTAAAAATTGAATACGGAAAGTGTAAATAGCACCAAATTTACCTAGAAAATTGGTGACATGTTCTATACTTATTTCACCCACTATGTGTATATATACGCATTACTGGATGTCAATTCTATCCTACCAAAAGATGGAAATTTCATAGCTGAGTGACTCCTGGGCCGGTCCAAGATGACAGTCTAACGTGAGTGGATATTACTATATATACAGTGGGTACGAAAAGTATTCAGACCCCTTTAAATTTTTCACTCTTTGTTTCATTGCAGCCATTTGGAAAGATCAAAAAAGTTCATTTTGTTTGCTGATTAATGTACACTCTGCACCCCATCTTGAAAGAAAAAAAACAGAAATGTAGATATTTTTGCAAATTTATTAAACAAGAAAAACTGAAATATCACATGGTCATAAGTCTTCAGACCCTTGGCTCAGTATTGAGTAGAAGCACCTATTGAGCTACTACAGCCTTGAGTCTTCTTTTGAATGATGCAACAAGTTTTTCACACCTGGATTTAGGGAGCCTCTGCCATTCTTCCTTGCAGATCCTCTCCAGTTCCCTCATATTGGATGGTGAACATTGGTGGACAGCCATTTTCAAGTTTCTCCAGAGATGCTCAATTGGGTTTAGGTCAGGGCTCTGGCTGGGCCGGTCAGGAATGGTCACAGAGTTGTTCTGAAGCCACTGCTTTGTTATTTTAGCTGTGTGCTTGAGGTCATTTTCTTGTTGGAAGAAGAACCTTTGGCCCAGTCTGAGGTCCAGAGCGCTCTGGAAGAGGTTTTCATCCAGGATATCTCTGTACTTGGCCGCATTCATCTCTCCTTCAATTGCAACCAGTCGCCCTGTCCCTGCAGCTGATAAACACCCCCATAGCATGCTGCTGCAACCACCATGTTTCACTGTTGGGATTGTATTGGGTAGGTGATGAGCAGTGCCTGGTTTTCTCCACCACTTTGAATTAACACCAAAAAGTTCAATCTTCGTCTCATCAGACCAGAGAATCTTATTTCTCATAGTCTGGGATCCTTCATGTGTTTTTTTCAAACTGTATGTGGCTTTCATATGTCTTGCACTGAGAAGAGGCTTCCATCAGCACATTTTGCCATAAAGCCCCAACTGGTGGAGGGCTGCAGTGATAGTTGACTTTGTGGAACTTTCTCACATCTCCCTATTGCATCTCTGGAGCTCAGTCACAGTGATCTTGGGGTTCTTGTTTACCTCTCTCACCAAGGCTCTTCTCCCATGATTGCTTAGTTTGGCTGGACGGCCAGGTCGAGGAAGAGTTATGGTCGTCCCAAACTTCTTCCATTTAAGGATTATGGAGGCCACTGTGCTCTAAAGAACCTTGAGTGCTGCAGAAATTATTTTGTAACATTGGCCGGATCTGTGCCTTGCCACAATTCTGTCTCTATGCTCCTTGGCAGTTCCTTAGACCTCATGATTCTCATGTGCTCTGGCATGCACTGTGAGCTGTGAGGTCTTATATAGACAGGTGTGTGCCTTTCCTAATCAAGTCCAATCAGTTTAATTAAACACAGCTGGACTCCAATGAAGGAGTAGAAGCATCTCAAGGAGGATCAGAAGGAAATGGACAGCATGTGAGTTAAATATGAGTGTCACAGAAAAGGGACTGAATATTTATGACCATGTGATATTTCAGTTTTTCTTGTTTAACAAATTTATAAAAATTTATGAAAACCGACTGTAAATCATCTCCATTAGACCTCAATAGAAAATGCGACTGCTACACTACAGGGCACAGATTTTATTATGTCAGATTTAAAAACCAACGACTTTGCAGAAAACTTGGAACATGCACATTCTTCTGTCAGATTTCTAATGGAATATGTATTATTCAAAGTCAATGGCCCGCTGGCTGAATCTGAAAACTGACTGCAAAATCCCCCCCCTCCCAAAAAGTGGCAAAAAGCAAAAATCGATTGTAAAATACCATTCAGTTATAGCATCCAATCGGTATTTTATAATTGCCGTGTGAACGTACCCTTAGGGAATGTTTTCACGGCACAGACAAAATACCGGTTGGCTTTTCCGACTGGTATTTTGTCTTGTTTTGGCACGCCGGGTGACGGTTTTTGTCAGCGGTATGCGGATTCCAGCCATCCCCCTTCACACCCACATGTTCATGTTCTGCCCGAAAACCGGGCGGAAGAATGATCATGTCCTAAGTTTTTAGGAACGCCGTTGGAGTAAACTGTCTGGTGGAAAATCCGTGCAGCGTGGACTTTTAGAAGTGTGACGGGCAATATGATTGTAAAATCAAACAATGACGATTTTGCGGTAATTAGTATAATTTTCTTGCTGTTTTTGCAGGGCCCCACAAATATACCGTGTGAACATATCCTTAGGGTATGTTCACACGGCTTAAAGTGCACGCCGCAATTACGGTACTTAATAGCTCTAATATCGTGCTCTGGCTTACGCGTTGTCTTCCCGCACGTACAATACGATCGGATTGTACGCGCGTGGGGGGGAGAATTAACATGTCAGTTGTTAGCGGTGAATACGCGCCGCTGACAATGCATGTTTATGGGTCCGGCTGGCCTTACCGTGGTTTGGAATTACACGCTGATCAGCGTGTGGTTCCAAAACACTCGGCGTATTGCAGCGCATACTATACGCACCGCAATAAACTGTGTGAACATACCCTTACTTAATTGACATGTCACTTATCTCCCTGCGCATCCGATATGATCGTATTTTAGGCGCGGGGGGACGAGGTTTAATCCATAGTTCTCTATGAGAGCTATGGATCACTGTAATTGTGGCACGTATCTCGCTGCGTAGTAAGCGCAATACGCGGCGAAATGTGCCCGCAATTACGCCTGAAAATAAGCCATGTGAACATTTATTATAAATGTTCACTCAAACTGTGTTAACCACACAGGGACCACTCTCTAATTGAATAGCAAGTGTGGGCAGTGTACAGACTGAAAGCACACAGCTGTAGGTGGCCAGGAGTAATTCCATTCTAAGGTAGTGACCTAGCAGTTGCATGGGTTACATGCCCAACTTCAAGTCCATAGGTTGGGCATGATTTGGTGGGAAGTAGCCTCCCTCTGACCCTTAGCAACATGTAGGATACTAGCAAGGATTGTCAGGCATCTGACCTCCTGGAGGATTTATAGCATGGCACGGGCATGGGCAATAAAAACCCCACATCATATTGTACTATTTAAAGTGACTGTAACTGCTACACGTGTTGTGCATTTGATTTGCAATCAATTTTTTTGCAAGGATAAGGAGAGGTCACATGGATAATATATCCAGGCAGCATATAGTCCCATGAAGGGGGCTCTTAGGAGTGTTCTGATCATGACTTTATTAAAGGGGTTTTGCCACGAAGTAAAATTGATGTGGGAAGCTTGCAAAAAAAAATAAAAACATTTTACCATTCATTATTAAAAAATTCTGCACCGTTTTTTTTTTAGCTGTTCCTTTATGATCCATTGCTTCAGTCATCTCCGGGGATATGACCAGGCTGAGAGTTTCCAGTCCGGTCGCACAGTCAGACATCACCTTCTTCTCAGGCGCCACTGGTGTTAAAACCCCCAGGTGCTGTCACCCTACTCCGTCCTCTGTACTCCTTAGAAATTAGTCAAACGGCAAATAAATAAAAAAAAACCCTCAATGGGTCGGGCTTTGATAAAAGAAAAAAAAAAAACCACGGGTTTGGTTTTCCTAGGGATTTGAACCTAGGACTCTTTTCCTCTCAGCTACTCACAATGCTTTACTAAACAGACTTTTCTTTTACTAAAAAAGGGAAAAAAGGGCCTGGTGATGTCTTTGCTGGGTCACAAATGCAATTCAAAAAAATCACCATCCCCCTTCTGACCACAGAGCTGGATGAAAGGGGTATGAAATGAGATTGTGGGAAAACCCTTTATAACTTTAAATATAAGGCTAATTCACATCGTTCAAGGTTCCATTCAAGCCTCCCTGCAAATTTCCCTCAAGAATGAAGAAAATAGTCACATGCACCTGGGAAACTTCATGGCCAATAGGGTCCATCATTTAAACAAATCTGGTACTGCCTCTTCTATAGAGGCTACAAACGGAACCTCCAGTGCATATGCAATGCATGAGTTCATCTTCAGGAAGCCAGAATTTTATAATTTAAAGTTCTTGTCCCCCACCCACGCCCTTCCCTGTGAAATTTACGACAC
>JAODAL010074921.1:0-14192 GCA_025379985.1 Phyllomedusa bahiana
GTAAAGCTTTTCCTTTTTTCCCCTATATAACTTGAGGTTTTACTTAGTTTTTAGTGTGCCATGATTTATTATTGAGTATGTCATTCCCTTTCAGTGTGCACTATGTTATTTTTTTCAAAGTATATTTTAGATGTCCCCAAAGCCTTTTAATTTTGTAGTTATTTGGGAGATGGCATTCTTTGGGCTTGCTGCACTCAACCACCTCATTTAAATATGTGCAGGTTAATTCAATTGCAGGTTCCTATCACCCTGGGGAAGTGGCAGTCTGAATGGACTCCTAGCAAGGAACATGTTTTAGTGTAGGGACTCCCCTGCTCTGGGAACCCCTTGACGTGTTGGGGGTGGCTTAATACAATCTTTGATCAAATACTGAAAAACTAAGAGCCCCAGGTTTTTCATATTTTCCTTAGCTGTAAAGCTTTTCCCTATATCAAATATAACTTGAGGTTTTACTAGTCTTTAGGTGCCACTGATTTATGTATAGATGTATGTCATTGCCTTTCAGTGTGCACCTATGCTTACGTTTTCAAAGTATATATTAGATGGGCACCCCTTTTTACATTTTGTAGTCTATTTGGGAGATGGCAACCCATTGGCTTGCTGCACTCAACCACCTCATTTAAATATGTGCGGTTAATTCAATTGCAGTTCCTATCACTCCTGGGGAAGTGGCAGTCTGAATGGACTCCTAGCAAGGTAACATGTTTTGTGTAGGGACTCACCTCTGGGAACCCCTTGACGTGTTGGGAGGTGAGCTTAAACAATCTTTGATCAAATACTGTAACAAAGAGTCCAGGTTTTTTCTTTATTTTCCTTAGCTGTAAAGCATTTCCTATATTCCTATAAAAACTTGAGGTTTTACTTAGTCTTTAGTGTGCCACTGATTTATGTATTAGATGTATGTCATTCCCTTTTCTTTGCACTAGTTTCGTTTTAAAAGATATATTAATGTGACCCCCTTTTTTAATTTTTAGTCTTTTTGGGGTTTGGCAATTCTTGGTTGCCCCCTCAACCCCCCTTTTAAAATTGGGGGGTTTTAATTCAATTGGGGGGTTTCCCTATCCTTGGGAAGTGGCAGTCAAAATGGATCCTTCGGGTTTAACTTTTTTTAGGTAGGACTCCCCTGTGGGGGAAACCCCCTTGAGTTTTGGGGGTAGTTTTAAACAATCTTTGATAAAATACGTAACTAAGAGCCCCTTTTTTTTCATATTTTCCTTACTGAAAGCTTTCCCTTTATTCCTAATTTAATTGGGGTTTTACTTGTCTTTAGTGTGCACGTTTTATGTATTGATGTTGCATTCCTTTCAGTGTTGCCCCCTAGCTTACGTTTTCAAAGTATATATTAGATGTGCACAGCCTTTTACATTTTGTAGCTTCAAGTAAAGATCTCTGCTTGCTGTCAGTGACATGTGAGTGAAAACAATGGGGAGATAAGCAATCAGGTTTGAGAGAAGACCCTGCTCCCAAAATAAAATAACTTGGGCTGGTAGTGTAGCGGTAGAGCTTTGCTCTTGCAATGAAGGGGTTTGGAGTTCTAGTCCCTTACAGAGTATTTTTTTGCCCCCCTAAATTCTACACATATGTAGAGAGACCTAAAATATATATGTCAATCTCTATAATGATATACACTCACCGGCCACTTTATTAGGTACACCTGTCCAACTGCTCGTTAACACTTAATTTCTAATCAGCCAATCACATGGCGGCAACTCAGTGCATTTAGGCATGTAGACATGGTCAAGACAATCTCTGCAGTTCAAACCGAGCATCAGTATGGGAAGAAAGTGATTTGAGTGCCTTTGAACGTGGCATGGTTGTTGGTGCCAGAAGGGTGGTCTGAGTATTTCAGAAACTGCTGATTCCCCTGGGATTTTCAGCACAACCATCTCTAGGGTTTACAGAGAATGGTCCGAAAAAGAAAAACACCCAGTGAGCGGCAGTCCTGTGGGCGGAAATGCCTTGTGATGCCAGAGGTCAAAGGAGAATGGGCAGACTGGTTCGAGCTGATAGAAAAAGGGAACGTGATCAAATAGCCACCCGTTACAACCAAGGTAGGCAGAAAAGCATCTTGAACGCACAGTACGGCGAACTTTGAGGCAGATGGGCTACAGCAGCAGAGAACCCCACGGGTGCCATTCCTTTTAGCTAAGAACAGGAAACTGAGGCTCCAATTTGCCCCCAAACTCATCGAAATTGGACAGTAGAAGATTGGAAAAACGTTTGCCTGGTCTGATGAGTCTCGATTTTTTGCTGCGCTTCGGATGGTAGGGTTTAGGAATTGGGTCAACAACATGAAAGCATTTGGGTCCATCCTGCCCTTTTATCAACGGTTCAGGCTGGTGGTGGTGGTGTCATGGTGTGGGGAATATTTTCTTGGCACTCTTTGGGCCCCTTGGTACCAATTGAGCATCGTTGCAACACCTTGTGGAATCCAACCCGGGGGTCCAACCCGTTACTAGCATGGTGTACCTAATAAAGTGGCCGGTGAGTGTATATACACATACATAGCTCCCCTATATCATGTTTCATCTACCAGAGTCTATGCATTGTATCACTTATGTTGGAACTGCATGGTGTGACTACTGTGAGGATAGGACACTATATAGGGGAGCTTTGTGTGTGTATATAAATAAAATTATAGATACCTACACATATATTTTCATATCTTTACATATGTGTACAATTTATAAAAGAAAAAAAAAATACTGAGGGGGCTTGAACTCCTAGCCTCTCTCTTGCAGAGCGTATCAGCTAAGCACTACACTACACATAAACATTGTACAAACAATGTGTTGAATCCTTATGTTATACACTACAGATGATGACGTCATAAGGAGGCGGGGCTTGCATTAGATCTGAGGAACAGAACACCCTCTTTTCAAAGTAGCAGCTTAAAGGGGTTGTCTCGCTACAATGATTGGGTTTTAAAAGATCTTTAAAAAAACAAGCAGCTTTGCAATATATGTTCATTACAAATGTCCTACTGATTTTGAGTTAGCCCTGTTAGTAGTAGTATATCAGCTTCTCAAATCTCTATACCAGCAGACCTGTTGATCTTTATCTCACTGGCTGTCAGGTCTGTATGACGCATCAACCTCTGAAAACAGGCAGAGAGCCCCTGCCGCACAGAATGCTTCTGTAGTGGAGGGAGGGGGAAGGCTCTGGCTTCTGTGTCTGTGCTGCCTGGATTAACCCTGTGTGTGCCTGCTTCCTCCTGCTCTCTACACAGATTGAGGAGAGCAGAGGTAAGGCTGACAGCAGTGAAGTGTGTTACTATACTAATACTATACAGATCAGGGGACATGTGAACGCTTCATGCTCTGCTGTACTAGTGACAAATCCTGAGTATAGTAACACTTCCCAGCTGCTTTGTGTCTGTTCTGACAGGGTCTGTTTGTTGCTGGAGATGTGCAGATTTGTATGCGGAGCAGGGGGTATAGGAACACTTGCATCCCCTCTGCTCTGCTATTAGCATACACAGCTTCACAGACCTCTGGCTCCACACTCATAGATCAGCCCTCTCCTGTCTTCGTGGAGCTAACAATACAGCTGATCCAGGAGCCTGTAACAGACCTAGACAGGCACACACAGGGTTAACCCCCCCCCCTCTGTATAGAAGTGACAGAGGAGAGCTGTCTGTGTGCTGAGGGGAGGGGGGAAGAGGGAGGAGAAGAGGCAGACAAGAAGCACGCCCCTGAATTCAACTGCCAGGCACAGAGATAGGCTGAAAGCTTGTAATGAGACAACTCCTTTAAGGACTGGACCTGTGAGGAGGTGAATCAACCTCTTGGCAAAAGCCCTTTAAACAGGCAGTAATTGCCCAGATCATTGACCCTAGAGCTGGGAGATGTATATAGAGCCAGCAGACCTTGGTTTTACTATCGATTTTAACAGCTGAGAGGGGAGTAAACACAGAGTGTGCAGGCAGCCAATCACAGCGCAGGGGGCGTGGCCAGGGCGTTTCCTGTCTAGGGGAGTATCCCAACAGGCTGAAAGAAATGTCAGCCAGCCAATCACAGTGCAGGGGGCGTGTCTAGAGGGTGGGGAACGTCCAGGGGGCGTGTCCGACCAGCAACAGCAGAAATAGAACACAGATTTACAGAAAAGCTCATATCTGCTAAACCAAGCGACAGAGGTAATGCAACCCAATTACAAAAGTGTTTATTTTTACTGTCCCCATAATCTGAGACATGATCTTTGTAACGATAAAACCCCTTTAATGTCATAAAAAATAAAGAGGCATTTAAAAAATGATGCCAACCTACAGTAGACATATGGTAGATGCTAGTTATAAACTATTTTATGTGAAATAAGTGTCTTACACGCAGAAAGTTTTGAACTTTGAAAATGGCAAATTAATTCTTTTTTTATGTTTCACTACTTTTACACAATAGAATTTTTAGAATTTTTTTAAAATGTGTTTTTATGTCATGTCATGAAAAACATAACTTTTTACGTTTTCTGTATACAGAGCTGTATAATGACTTGCTTTTTATGGGGTGAACTAATGTTTTCATTGTTACTATGTTATTGTTCATTTATGACTCTTTGATCACTTTTTATTTTTTTGGGAGGTGGGATGGACAAAATACAGAAATACTGGTAGTACTTTTTATTTGTATGTTCTATGGTGCTCACTGTACATTATACCTGACATGCTAACTTTAGGGTTTGTTCTCACGGCGTAATTGGTGCCATACTTTGGTGCATAATTTCGTTGCAATATGCGTGAAGTACGACCTGCAATCATTTATTCCCTGACGCATACTGCGCACTGGAAGAAAGAAGTGACATGTCACTTCTTCCTGACGCTTATGCGCCGGGGAAGGTGAAACTGAATGGGGGCCAGCACAGAGCGCTTTAGAAGTACACACTGGCCCGCGTGTACTTCTAAAACACACTTCTATAATTTACCCTTACTCCGCCGATAAATGCTATTACAGCATTACGAAATTTATATATTTTTTATGTTTTACTACTTTTACACAATAAAATCACTTTTTTTAAAAGAGAAAACATATTTTGATCTTTACATTGGTACCATTGTAGAGGAAACATGACTTTTTGATCAATTTTTTGGGAACCAGGGTAAACAAGATACAGCAATCCTGGTAATGTATTTTATTTTTATTTTTTTACAGTGCTTGCTGTGCAGGATAAATGAAATGTTAATTTTACTCTGTGGGGTGATATGATTACAGCAATACTCAATGTATGTAGTTTTTTTTTATCATGTAGCACTTTACATGATAAAAACATTGTTTTTTTAAATAATGTTTATGCATTGTTTTTTTTCTGATAGCCATAACTTTTTATTTTTCTGTTGCTGGAGATGTATGAGCTATTTTTTGCCTGGGATGAACTGATGTTTTCATTGGTGTCCCTTTAGGTTTCACATGACTTCGATAGCTTTTTATTCCATTCTATGGCTTTTTTTTTTATTATTCATGGCATTTATTATGCAGGTTAAATAACATGACAGTTTTACGGCCCTGGCTGCTACACACACTGCAATACCAAACTTACTTGACTGCTTGATCGCTGATATGATACTGTTCTTGTTCTGCCTCAGCTATACACCTTGGCTTTGTTACTTATGTGCTTTGCATTCGTATACTGTATTTTTCTGTTTAGTTGCGGCAGCTCCATCTAGTGGCTGTTTGGGCACACTGTTAGGTAACATGTAATGTTAACTTTGTCCCAGTAAGGATGTGGCACGGCACCAGAACTGCGGTCGCACTCCCCTCCCTGCTCCCGGCGTGTCTTGCACCACGGTCCGGACCTTGGGCCGCAAGCATGTCCACTTCCCGCTGTGCTATACTTATCCAGCCCCATCCTGTATCCTCCTGCACTTTTCTGTGCTTTTCTCTGCTGTGAGATGCACCTTCCCCTGCCACTAGGGGCGCACGGGTGCCGCTCGTCTGGATTTAAAGGGCCAGCATGCTGCAGGTAATTATTCCTCTACCAATGCATGTTGGGCAGGGACTTTTTAGGGATTCCTCTTCCTGTCATCTGTGCCAGTTGTTGGTGTTCGTATCCTAGAGACGGTTTTAGCGCTTACTTCTCGCAAGCCTTCTGTGCGCTATTCTCTGCGTCTGACCTTGCTACCTGCCTAACCGTCGTCTGCTGATGTTGTTCCTGCTGTGCCTGCCTGTCCGCCTGCCCTGCCGCTCTGCATTCCAGCCTGTTCTGTGTCATCATCTTCGGCTGTCACTGCTAGGGTCTACATTGGTGGTAGCGACCTGGGGATTCCCTGCTGCAAAGTCCTTCCCGCTTTGTGGCAGGCGCCAGTGAAGATAAGGGGCACCTTAGACTCCGCTCCTTGGCTTTGAGAACTCCACGTGGTGACCAGTGGATCCACCATCCTCTTCTCCGAGCAGCATGACAGTACAACTGGCCCATGGATCCCGCTGGAGCTCCGTTGCCAGACACAGAGAGTCTCATGGCCGAAATTACATGCCAGATAGTCAATCAAGAACAACTCTTTGTGATGCTGCAGAACCGGGCGGCCCGTCTCCCTGAGGCTCCGTCCTCTCCGATTCCCGTACCAGCTTCTGTTTCGGTGCCTGTCCCTGTTCCTGCCTTGTCAAGCACCTCCACCCTGCACTTGCCGCTGCCTTCTCATTTCAGTGGGGACCCAAAGGCCTGCCGAGGATTCCTGAATCAATGCACGATTCACTTTGAAGTCCTAGCCCACCAGTTCACTTTGGATGGGGCAAAGGTATCCTTTATCATTTCCCTGCTATCCAGTGAAGCGCTGGCTTGGTTTACTCTCCTGTTGAAACGAGGAGATCCAGTAACCGCCAACTTGTCGCACTTCCTGGTGGTCTTCCGTAAGGTATTTGAAGAACCAGGACGTGCCTTCTCTGCTTCCTCCTCGCTTCTCCGACTCCGACAGGGCGATTCCACGGTGGGACTGTTTGCTGTACAGTTCTGGACTTTGTCATCTGAACTATAGTGGAACGTGGAACAATGAGGCTCTGGTCGCGACCTTCTGGGAAGGGTTGGCTGGGTACATCAAAGATGAACTAGCGGGGTGTGACCTGCCCGCCAGTTTGGATGACCTCGTCACCTTGGCCACCTGCATCGACGTTCGTTTTGTGGAGCGCCAACAAGAAGTTCGACGGTAGCAGAAAGTCTCTCATCCCCGCAGGGTTCCACACTTGCCACCCGTTTTTCAGTGACCTCCTCAACCTCTTAGTGCAGCGCCTCAAGAGGAGCCTTTGCAGGTAGACAGAGCCCATCTATCTGAGGAAGAAAAAAAACGCAGAAGGAATTTGGGACTATGTCTCTATTGTGGAGACTGAGAGCACCTCCTAAGAAACTGAACGATCCATCCAGGAAACTCCAGAGTCTAGGTTTTGTGGGAGAGACAAACCTGGGCGAGGGATCTACCTCTACACCTTTGACCATGTCAGTCAGTTTAATCCTGCCGTCTGGCTCGAGTCTTCAAGTGGCCGCCTTCATGGACTCCGACTCGGCGGGTAACTTCAGGCGCAGGGTTCTTCTTTGTTGAGAAGGATGGATCCTTGCGGCCTTGCATCTGCTATTGTGGGCTAAACAAGATCACCATCAAGAACCGCTACCCACTGCCATTTATTTCTGAATTGTTTGATAGGATCTGGGGGCCACAGTCTTCTCCAAACTCGACCTCCGGGGAGCCCACAATCTCATCCGCATGTACTGGCGGGATGAATGGAAAACCGCATTTAACACTCGTGACGGCCATTTTGAATATCTGGTCGGCATGATATTCTCTGTATCTGGTCTCTGTAATGCCCCGGCCGTTTGTGAATGACATTTTTCGGGACCTTCCTTATAGCTGTGTTCTGGTTTATTTAGATGACATCCTGGTCTATTCCCCAGATCTTAAAGGGGTTGTCTCGCTAGAAGGATTGCTTTTTATGTTAAAGATCTTGCAAGAACAAGCCACTTTGAAATATATATCCATTAACAGTGTCCTACCTATTCCTAGATATCCCCTCTTGTATGGGCTGCAACAGCTCCTCAGGTTGCTATAGCAACAGACCTGTTTGACCTCTCCTGGTAGGTTGTCAGCACCGGTCACTATAGCTACAGACCTGGCTTGTACTGCAGCCTAGTAGAAACCAGTTTACACACCCTGAATTCAAAGTGAAACAAACAAACAGGACTGATGTAAGATGAATCAATGTAGTGAGACAACCCCTTTAAATCTCATCAGGCCCATCTCTGCCTGATTCTCAACCGCCTCTGGCACAAACATCTCTACGTCAAGTTAGAGAGGTGCTTATTCGAGTGTTCCAGTCTGCCATCCCTGGGGTATATAGTCTCTACACAAGGTCTCCACATGGATCCAGAAATGTTATCTGCGGTGTTGAACTGGCCTCGTCCAGTTGGTCTCCGGGCGATCCAACGGTTCATTGGCTTTTTTAACTACTGTCGCCAATTTATTCCGCATTTCTCTACTCTTGTGGCTCCTATCATTTCTCTCATTAAGAAGGGCCACAACCCTCGTCTCTGGACCTCCTAAGCAGAAGAGGCTTTCAATCGGCTGAAAGCCGCCTTCGCCTCTGCTCCGGTGCTTTGCCGGCCAGACATTGAAAAACCATTCTTCCTGGCAGTTGACACTTCCTCAGTCAGTGCTGGAGCTGTCCTCTAGCAAAAATCTGACAAGAACAAATTCCTAACGTGTGGATTCTTCTCCAAAACCTTCTCCAGGTGAAAAGAACTATGTCATTGGGGACAGGGAGCTGCTGGCCGTTAAGCTGGCCTTGGAGGAATGGCAGCATCTTTTGGAGGGCTCTCTTCATCTAGTAACTATCTATACGGACCATAAGAATCTCCTTTACCTACAGACAGTCCATCACTTGAATCCTCGTCAGACCCGCTGATACTTTTTTTTTCTCTCGTTTCAATTTCAATCTACATTTCCGCCCAGCTGCCAAGAATGTCAAAGCTGACGCCTTATCCAGGGCCTCGGATGCTGCAGATGTGGCGCCTGATCCACAACACCTTATTCCCCCTGACCGTCCTGTCCTTGCTGCACCCGTTAAACTTTGGTAGATCCCCGCAAGGACTGAATTTTAGATCTGATCTTTTGTACTTATACTGAGTTGGTTAATATGTTTCTTGTTCTTTTTCATATGTTATCTATGGTGCTACAATGTCATTTTTATCCATGCATCTGATATAATTGAAAACTAGCTCTATTTAGGATTATAATGAGTTAAACTTCAGGTGCTTGGATTAATTACGGTGTGGGAGGATTTATCTTGAAGAAGAGTTGGCTATGTTATTGTTACGCTTAGTGCCATGTAGTGAGCTTGAAACGCGTAAACTTTTGTAGCCTGTCATGATTTTATCATGTGTTTTTTAAGTATTCTTCAATAAAGTGCGTTTTATCTGAAGATTGTTATACCTGGAGCACGAGTGCTGGAATCTCTTTGCTACATTGTATCCACTGGGACTGCCGCAGCCGTATGTCCATTCCCTTATGCACCGTGCGTTGACAGGATTTACAGCGGACCTCGTTTGACCCGAGACTACCGGTGAGCGTTCATCAAATGTAGTTGTTTTTTATTTACATGTTTCTACCTATTCAAAGTAGTAGGTTATTATTATTATTATTATTATTATTATTATTATTATTATTATTATTAACATTTATTTTAAAGCGCCATTGATTCCATGGCGCTGTACATTTGAGGGGGGTCACATACATGATATGTCAAGTGAGTACAATAATGACAATGAATGACGTATAACTGTACAGAGGGCGAGAGGACCCTGCCCGCGAAGGCTTACAATCTACAAGGAGGAGGGAAGAGACAGGATGGGAGAGGGGCAGACATGTTTGTGGGTTAGTACAGTGGCAGCAGGGTTATTGTAGGTTATAGGCAATCCTGAAGAAATGGGTTTTCAGGTTGCTTTTGAAGCTGGTGAGAGTGGCAGAGAGTCTGATGTGTTGGGGCAGTGCATTCCAGAGTGTGGGGGGAAGCGCGAGAGAAGTCTTGGAGACGGTTATGTGAGGAGCTGAGAAGCGGAGAACAGAGAAGAAGGTCCTGTGAGGAGCGGAGATTGCGTGCGGGGAGAGATCTGGAGATTTGGGCAGAGATGTATGGAGGGGAGAGGTTATGGAGAGCCTTGTAGGTCATGGTTAGCAACTTGAAGTGAATTTGCTGAGCTATTGGTAGCCAGTGAAGGGATTGACAGAGGGGAGGCAGAGGGTAGCGAGGAGAGAGGTGGATAAGATGGGCACAGAGTTGAGAATGGTTTGAAGGGGAGCAAGAGTGCTAGATGGGAGGCCACAGTAGAGATTGTTGCAGTAGTCAAGGCGGGGAGATGACAAGGGCATAGTGACGAGCATTTTTGTGGTGTCGAAGTTGAGGAACGAACGGAATGCGAGAGATATTTTTCAGGTGGAAGCAGCAGGCAGAGGTGAGGTTTGGATGTGTGGTTTGAAGGACAGAGCAGAGTCGAGGATTACCCCAAAGGCAGGTGGACTTGCGAACAGGTGAGAGTGTACAGCCATTGACAGTGATAGAGAGATCAGGTGGAGGTGGAGGGGGACGGTGGAAAGATGATGAATTCTGTTTTCTCTACATTTAGTTTTAGGAGACAAAAAGGAGGAAATGGACGATAGACAGTCTGGGATCCGGAAGAGAAGAGAGGTGACATCTGGGCCGGAGATATAAAGCTGGGTGTCATCAGCATACAGGTGGTAATGAAAGTCATGTGAGCTATGAGAGTTGAGCCCAGACCAAGGGTGTAGATAGAAAAGAGTAAAGGACCCAGGACTGACCCTGGGGACACAACAGAGAGAGGCCGGGGGGAGGAGGTGGAGCGAGAATGAGAGACAATGAATGTCCGATCAGAAAGGTACGAGGAGATCCAGGAAAGAGCCAAGTCTGTGATGCCAAGGGAGGAGAGGATGTGTAGCAGGAGGGAGTGGTCGACAGTGTCAAAGGCAGAGGACAAGTCTAGAAGAAGAAGGACAGAGTGCTGGCGTGAGGCTTTGGCAGTTGCTAGGTCATTGGTGACCTTGGTTAGGGCGGTTTCGGTAGAGTGGTTGGGTCGGAAACCAGATTGTAGTGGGTCAAGAAGAGAGTTGGAGGAGAGGTGGGAGGACAGTTGAAGGTAGACGTGGTGCTCGAGGAGTTTGGAGGCAAAAGGGAGCAGTGAGATGGGGCGATAGTTGGACAGAGAGGAGGGATCAAGGGATGGTTTTTTAAGGATGGGAGTGACAGTAGCATGTTTAAAGGAGGAAGGGAAAATGCCCGAGGTGAGCGATAAGTTGAAAAGATGGGTGAGGGTTGGGATGAAAGGTTAATATGTTATGAGGTGGGCAGGGGCTAGCCTCAGGTGGGCGGGGCATAAATTAAACATACTTTTTTCATGACTCTTTTCTGTCTGAAAACTGCAGATTTGAGCACTAAATATTCTAAAACTCTTGCACCTTACAGAACAAGGGACACAGCGCTGGAAACAGCATGTCTGTCACTAGCTTGTGCTGTCATCTGCAAAGGCAGCATAACCTATGTGACAGGTTCTCTTTAAGACTCATGTAGAATAACAAAACACTAAAGACCAGAGAGTGTATAGTTCAAAAGTACAAATATAGCTTTATTAACAACATACATAAAAAGAATTAACATTAAAATAGGCATATCAAGGGATCCAGATAGTAGCAGGCATATACTGTTTCATACTATACATAGTATAACCAGGTCTAAATTCATATGGGATGCTCCAAATACAATAAATAGACAATCTCTAGTGTAACTAAGTAGTCAAAGTTTTCCAGGTTAATATAAATGTTGCTGGAGTATAAACCAACCTAAGTTAGATTATCACTCGTAAACATGGAAGTATACCTCAAAAGTAAAGGGAGATCCCGGTATAGAGAAACAGAGGCCCGCGCCCCAACGCGCGTTTCGCGTTTTGCTTCCTCAGGGGGTAATGTATCCAGGAATCCACACTGCTTACATATCCCTCGCTCAATCGGTGACAGCTGCGGCACGAGTGCGGCGCATGCGCCGCGTTCGGAAGGAGACGGCTAGCCGTGCCCCATTTCCGGCCGTCACATGCAAGTGCGCATGCGCGGATGAAACCAACATCCGGACATGCGCACCGCATGTATAGACGCCGGAGTGAAAGCCGGTGCCCGAATCCCCACATGGGGCATGCGCACAATGCGCCTGCAGTCTCTTAAATACATAGCTAACACTCTAATTCATCCAAGGTAAGTAAGGCGTGACAATAAGCGCGCAACGGAAATAATAAGCCAAAAGAGGCCAATCAGATCTTCCATGTCAATAAGGCCTTATTATATGTTCGCCCTGTCATTGCCACGAATCTTGGATGGAGTAACAACAACCATTTTATACAAAACACATCATAAATTACCCCAGTTATATATATAGAAATGCCAGTCTACAGGGTCAAAACATTAAGATACCACAGTATTATAAATTACACCAAAACCAATACATCCAATATACGATCTTATATCTAGTGTTATACAGATTTATAAGGTGCAAAAGAATCATAATCCGGCATTGCTAATGTATGTCAGAAGATTCATATCCGATCGACAGGGACAGATGAAATGGAATGTTATCTGGAGATAAACGCACAAAAGATGTGGATTAAAAACAACGAGATTGAAGTAGAATTGGGTGAGATCCAGATAAAATTGGGAAATTTATTATCTAAAGAGGAGCTAGAGAACTTTAGTGTGGAGAACTTTAGTGTGGAGGTAGATAAGGAATGCTCCAAATGGGAGAAAGAGATCTGTGAAACTAAATCTAAGAAACTTCAAAGGGATGCCAATGATTTACATCACAGACGGATGTACAAATGGAGACAGAATAGGGAAAGATCCCGTTCTAGGTCCCGATCTGGATCAGTGTCCTCCACTGTCTCATATGAGGAACATAAACGTGTCCAAAGTAATCAGAATGCAGTGCAGGGTGAAAACTCCAATTATCCTAAATGCAATAGGAATCCTCCGAGATACTACACGATACCTCCCCCTCAGGAAGTGAAAAAAGCCAAGAAAAATAAGTTGAAGGTGATTAACCTGTCTTCACGTATTTTTTCTGAAATGCAGCTTGAGGTGTTGGGTCTAGGCTTAACATTCTCTCCGACTAACCAACTAAATTTTTTTACAGTCTTAAAGGACCTTCATTTATTCGCACGGAAGTTGGTCTAAAAAAGACTGCATGCTAATAAAGAAATGACTGGGCTTTTTCCGACTGAGGAGGAAAGGAATGCAGTGGCTATCTTGGAGGAGTTACTATCTGAACAGAGTGATACCATACCAGGTACTTTTTCACCAAATCTCTTTCCAAAGTCATCTGTGTTTCCTCCTATGTCCTTATGCCCACAGATTGAAATTTTTGTAAGACTAGTGAGTAATGAAATAAAAAAACTCCCTAAATATTGGGGGAATGATAATTTTACGGGACAACAGAGAGCTGCTCTGAGAGAGCTGCAGGCTATGACTGATGTGGTCTTCAAACCAGCGGAAAAAAGGGAAACTAGTGGTTTTGGCCTATCGAAAAAATATGAAAAGAAGCAGCACGCCAATTAAAGGATAAACAAACTTAATAAAAAGCTAATCATAAATCCATTCAGAGTTTCACTCTGGAAATATATAAATCGTGGATAGGGCTTTCAACTGGGGATTATCCCAAAAAAATCTGTGATAAATGGGAGAGATGGGCGAATTCTCAAAATTTGATTCGGTCACTTCGCCGAATTTTTCGACAAAAATAAAATTTGGTCCGAAATTACTTCGGGCCCCAGTCGCCCTTAAAAAGCAGCTATTTCCAAAGGGTGCACAGAGCCTGCAGGGTGCTGTAGAACGTTGTGCCATGGCGTAAATATGCAGAGGGAGCTTGTTTTTGGTCTTCATACAATGTTGTGTTTTGTATGCACACCAGAATGACTGCCGCCGCTCTTAGAATCGCTTCACTATAAAATTCCCTGGCACTTAAAAAGGCAAAACTGATCAAAAAACTAAAGCGGGAAAGTAGCCATAAAGTCCATTTCCCGCGAAAGCTGGAAAAAAACAAGCTGAGAGCTCAGGGGGCAACATAAGTGACAGAGTGTGGAGGGGACGGCGGCAGCCACAGCACATGAGGTCAGGCAGTGGCACAATGACAGTCTGGAGGGGGCAAAAAAACGAAACCACGAGTGGCACAAGA
>JAODAL010074922.1:0-14192 GCA_025379985.1 Phyllomedusa bahiana
CAAAAAATTATCAGTTTTGAGACAAAATTACTGTTTTTATTGCCGACTTTTGTTGAATAAAGAAAAAAAATTCCTCGTTTTGGGAAACCCCAAAAAAAGGATCTTTCGTTGGGGGCGAATTTTATACCCGGATTTTCAAAACCCAAAACCAAACGAGGGCAGTTCTCTGTTTGCATTAAACCTGGACTTCCCAAAAACCCTAAAAAAAAATTTATATCAAAAAAGGCCCCGAGGGCCCTAAAAGTAATAACAACTCCATTGTTTAGCCCTTTTTGGAAAATGGGACCTTTTGTGTGTGAGGCAAATGTATAACCACTACACTACAAAAAAACCCAAAACCCCTTTTGGGAAAATTTCCCATTTTTTCGGAGAAAAGGGGGTTTTAGTTTGAGACAAAAAAACGGGGAAATTTTTCCCCCAAACACATAAAAAAAAGATTATTTTCCTGCCGGGGCCCCCTTTTGCGGGAGGCGAACGTGAAAACCACAAAATACAAAAAACCGGGTTGCCCAAAGTACTGTCCTTTTTTTCTGGGGAAAACAGTTTCAGATTGAAAAAAAAATAACTGGGGGTTTAAAACCCCTTTTCCCGACATAGGGCGATGGATACCCCCCTAGCGGGAAGTGACTTCCCAAAAATTGGAGAAACCCATACCCCCTGGCGATGCGCGGGCTTGCGGGCGAGCCACGAAAAGATCGCAACAGGGGAAAAAAAGCGGAAAATTAAAAACGGGCCGCATGCCAAAAACCCCCCCCGGGCCCGGGAGTGAGCCCGGCCGCGGGTGATTCCCGGGCTTCATTACCGCAGCCTTTTCATGGCGGGATAAAAAAGCCGCAGGCGGGGAGTTCTCCCCTGCCTGCCCCCTGGGGCTGCCGCCTGGGGGCCCGGCACCAAACCCCCTTTTGATGATCCGGGGAAGTGAAGGGGCACCCCCGGGGGGGTCTTCATTTAAACGTCCCCCAGGGCCCGCAATGCATTGGGGTGCAGGGGTGCAGGCGTTGTCATGGAAACCAGAAACCAAAAATTTTCGATACTTTTTCACGGTCTGCATTCTAACAGCAATCTTTTTGATTGCTGTTAGAAGATAAAGTAAAAAAAAGTTAAAAAATAAAAATAAAGGGTCAAAAGTGAAAAAAAAGTAAAACAAAAACACAAAAAATAAAAAAAACACGTACAACCCCCCCTTTTCCCCCCTTTTTACAAACCCCCCAATCCCCCCAAAAAAAGATCAAAAATAAAAAAAGTACCCATATTTGGTATAGGCGTGGTAAGGGAACCCCCCGATAAATTTTGGGGTTTTTTAAAATTAAAACCCCCTTTAGGGTTTGAAGGCCCATAAAAAACAAAAACAAAAAACAGTCACGGGAATTTGCGATTTTTTTTACACCCTGCAGCACAAAAAAATTGAAAAAAAAAAGCATCAAAAATTCTTTTGACGCCAAATTTTTACCAATTAAATTCATTTCCCATCCCGAAAAAAAAAAAGTCCTTTTACACGTCTCTTTTATTTTGGAAAAAAAAAGGAAATTTTATGGCCCCTCAAAGACAGCATGCAAAAAATATTTTTTTTAAACACAATAAAAACACTTTTTTTTTTTAAAAGTGTTTTAAAAATTTAAAAAAAAATATAAATAGGGTATCCCCCATAATCGTATGGGCCCAGAAGTAAAGTAATGGTCATGGATACTGCACATGAGCGCTGTTAAAAATAAAAAAAAAAAAACAACTGGGAAATTGCATTTTTCTTCACCCCCCTTTCCAAAAAAGGGATTTAAAATGATAAAAAATTTCCCTTGCCCCCCAAAAAAATTAAAAACCAATAAAAACGTCAACTTCTTCCCGCAAAAAACAACCCCCTAAAACAGCTCCGAACACAGAAAAATAAAAAATTAGGGCTCTAGACAAATGGCGATGCAAAAACGTTTTTCCCCTTTTTGAATAAAGTTTTTTAAAATTGGGTGAAAAAAAGCAGAAAAACATAAAAAAAAATAAAAATTTGGGAAATTATCGCGTAATGGGTACGACCTGATGATAATACTAGTGGGGCCAGTTAAACGCAGGGGTTACCGCTTTTAAAAAAAATAAAAATAAAAAAAAAATACCAGGAATGCTGTATTTTGTTAAAAAATTCCCTCACAAAAACCTTAAAAAAAGTGATCAAAGCGGGGATATGCCCCCCCCCAAAGGTTTCTAATAAAAACAATTTTAAAAAATCCCACAAAAAACAACCCCCAAAACATCTTCCCCTATCAGAAAAAAGAAAAACGTTATGGCTATCAAAAAACAGAACAACCTTTAAAAAAGCAATTTTTTTTTTAGACCTTTTCTATGTGTAAAAGTTTTAAAAAAAATTTAAAAAAAAAAAATAAAATCTTACCCTTTTCCCCAAATTTTACCGCCCCCTAGTAAAAATATCCTGTCATTAAAACGCCCCGGCAACGCCTTTTAAAATTTTAAACTCCAAAAAAAAAATGGCGGAACTGCTTTTTCCCCCCCCATTTTATAGCCCCCAAAGCAAAAAAAACAACTTTTTTAAAAACCCGTGCAACCCCAAAAAGTACAACACCCCTAGGGTTTCTTTTAGGCATGGGTAAACCAAAATTAAAGGGTTTCCCTTAATGGAAAGGGTTTTACCTGTTTTTGGTACTTTGGGGGGTTTTTATATGCACAGGGCCCCACCCCAAAAACTGCATTACCCAAAAAACCCAAATAGCGTCCCCCCTTATCCCCTTTTCCTTTCGCCCAAAAAAGCAGATTAAAAACCCAAAGTAGGGAATGCCGAACTTGGAAGAAAAAAAATTTTTAAAAAAGGTTTTGGGTGCTTTTTTTAACCCGGTTTCCCTTTTAAAAATTAAAAAATTTTCAGCTAAAATTGAGATTTTTTGGGAAAAAAATTTTTTTTACATTTCCCACCTAACGCTAAAATTTTTTGGACAACCGTGGGGGCGAAAAACCACTACACCCCCGGATTAAAATTCCCCTTTAAGGGGTGTAGTTTCCCAAAATGGGGTATTTTAGGGCGTTTTTTGGGTTTTGGAACCTTTGGGTGTCCGGGAAACCTGAAATGGCCCCCAAAAAAAAATGGTAAAAAAAAATGGGAAATCCAAAAGGGGCCGTAGGTCCTCCCCTATTCTGGGGCTTGTGGTTACCAAATAATGCACTAGGGCCACATCTGGGATATCTAAAAAAACACCAGAATCTGGGGAATCAATTTTGAGTTGTGTTTCCCGATCACAATTTTCCGTAAACCCTTTTGAACAATGTATTTAAAAAAATTTTAAAAACTGGCAAAAAAAGTGAAAATTTTTTAAAAAATTTTTCCCTTTCCCCTTTGCTTTAAAATTTCCTTTGAAAACCTAATGGGTTAAAAAACTTTTCCCAAATTTCGGTTTGAATGTTTAAGGGGTGTTTTTCTTAGAAGAGGGCATTATGGGGGTTAAACTTTAAAATTTCAGGCCAAACAAAAACACGTTTGAAAGGACTGGTTCTCTAAAAAATTATATTGAAAAAATTTTTTTTTGAAAATTTTAAAAATTTCTACTAAAAAATTTTTTTTTTCCCCCTAATGTCGTAAAAAAAAAAAAAAACATTTAAAAAAAGAGGGCCCAAAAAACAAACGACATAGGGGAAGATGCCCGTTAAAACTATTTTTTAGTGGAATAAATATCGTCTTACATGCAGAAATTTTTTTAAGTTTAAAAATTTTGGGAAATTTTTTTTAAAAATTTTTTACGATTTTTTGATATTTTTCACAAAAAAACAAACATTTTTTGGACCAAAATTTCTTACTTTTTTAAAGCACAATGTGGGCACGGGGGAAAACAATCTCTAATCCCCATGGAAAAGGTTAAATGTCAAAAAGTTATTCTCACTTAAAAATGGGCACATGAAAAGATTTCAAAAATAGGGCTCTGTCAGGGGCCAAAAAGGGTCCGGCGGTAAGGGGAAAAAAAACCAAAAAGAGAAAAAAGGTATGTTTCGCCCGGTTTCGAACCCGGGGGCCTTTCGCTGTTTTGGCGAAACCCTTATAACCACTTACTACAGAAAATAGTTGCCAAATTTCCCTTTCCCCTCTTTTTCAGCAAAGTGTTCAGAAAAAATAGTAAAAAACTCTGAATTTTTTTCCCCCAACAAAAAGGAAAAAAAGGGTTTTGTTTCTGAAAGGGTTTTCCCTTTGCATGTTAAAGGGAAAAAGTGATAACCACTTTCACTACAGAAACCAGTTGCGAAAGAAAATGTGCCAACTTTCTGTGGAAAAAAAGTTTCCCGATTGAGGACAAAAATAACTGGGTTTTATCCACCAACAGATTAAAAAAGGGATTTTTTGCCCGGTTTAGAAACGGGGGCCTTTTGCTGTTTGGCGAACGTGGGTAACCACTACACTACAGAAAACCCCTTTTTTCCTCCCTTCGCCATCTTTTCTAACCAAGGGAGTTTCCCCCGAATTTAACAAACTAACTGAGATTTGGGGGAAAAAAACCCATGGGAAAAAAAAAATCTTTCTGCCCGGGGAAATGAAAACAGGAAAAAAATTTCGAGTTTTGAGGCAAAGTCTTAACATTCACTACAAAACTGGGTTTTAAAATACCCTTTTACTGCCATGTTTCTTTGCCCCCAACAGTAACAGGGCTGAGTTAAATAATGGGTGTTTCCTTTAACAGCCTGGCTTGGAACCATGGACCTTTTTCCCGGGGGAGTTGTCCCAAAATTTGACAAACAAATACCAGTTTTTTGACTAAAAAATTTTAGATATGCCGGCAGTAGTTAAAAAATTTATAATTCTTTTTCGGTTTTTCAAAACAAGGTTTTTGCATTTTGGGGGCAAAAGTGATTAAAACCCCCAAAAACAAAACATTTTTAAATGGGGGTTCCTTTTTTTCTTTTGCAGGGGTAAGGGGCCCAACAAAAAACTTTAAGTCAAAGATTTCGATTTAAGGGGCCCAAGGCAAAAAGAAATTCCATTCCAAAAATTTCTGCCCATTTTTTAAACTTTGGCCCCTTTTTGGGGTGAAAGGGGGAAACCCGAAAACCCAAAACACTACAGCCCCCAGATAAAACCCCGGCGTTTTGACATCTTTAAAAGCAAAGGTTTGCAGATTGAGACAAAAAAAAAAAGGAGGGGGGGAAAAATTAATGGTTTTTTGCTCCATTTTTAAAGTGGAAATTTTCCCCGTGTTTTTTTGGGGTTTTTGATAACCTTTTCAGTACAAAATCCTTAAAACCCCGGACTCTGCCATTTTTCTTTTGCAAAAGGATATCAGATTAGAAAAAAAATTGAAAAGGTTTTTTCCACCAAAAGATGGAAAAAGATTAGGTTTCTGCCCAGATTTGAACTGGGGCCCCTTTTGCGTTTTGGGGGGAACGTGGGAAAAAGGGCTATGCTCAGAAAAACCCCTCACAAAGTTCTTTGCCTTTTTTGCAGCAAAAATTTTAAAAAATGAGAGAAAAAAACTCGGGTTTTTTCCAAACCCCAGATTTGGAAAAAAGGGCTTTTTTCGCCCGGGACCCCTTTCCGCTTTTAAGCGCCCGGGGTATAAAACAACCCACAGAAAACCCTAAAAAGCCTTGACTCTGCCATCTTTCTGTGCAAAGAGGATCAGATTGAGACAATATTATTATGGTTTTTTCAATCAAAAGAGCGTGTTTCCTTTCTGCCTTTTCAAACCGGGACCTTTCGCGTGTGAGGCGAACACTTGATAACCCGTACACTACAGGAAACCATTTTGTAACATCTGTTTGAGCCATCTTGTCTCAACAAAGCAACAATTGAAGTAATATAAATCGCTGATTACCTCCACCAACAATGGAAAAAGTATGTTTCTGCCCCAGGATTCGAAACGGGACCCTTTCGCGGTTGTTAGGTCGAATTGATAACCACTATGTAGTATACACATAACAGAAAAACCTTTTCTCTATACATGCTACCTTACTAGAAAATACAGTAATTCAGGAGTGAGACTAACCAGACTAATTGTTGTCCGGCTAACATCCGTGTTCAAAATAATACTCTTTCTCGTCGTATAAACTAGCTATGACGACGAGAGTGAACGTCTATAAGGACTCACCTAAAGAAACTGTTTATGAACTCTCTGCTCTGCCAGGTATCATTGCAACACTGGATGAGACTGAACTAAATAACAGAAATTTCTCCCCCATCAGTCAAATAGACTATGTTTCTGCACGATCAAATGGTAAACGCTTCCGATCAAAGGTGAAACCATGTAGTTTAAGAGCAAACAATTATCAATTGGACTAAATTAACTGAAATAATAGCCGACGGTTATTATATAAATACTAAAATACTCTCAGTGGAACCAAGATCGTTTCGCTTGGGATGGCGAATGTGATATTCCGATATACTAAACAAAACCTAACCAGAGTGCAGTTCTTCTGCTGCTTGCATTACCTGTACTTCCAAAAACCCTCAAACAATTATATTCAAATATGCCCATGTCTAAAAGAAATTAACAACTCATTTTTTCTGCCCATTTGGAACAGGACCTTTATTGTGTGAGCAAATTGATAACCACAACAACTACAAGAAAACCAGAATAACTTGATTCTCCATGTGTCTGAAGCAAAGGGTATTATATTGGGAGCAAAAAAAACTGAGATTTTTCCTACCAACACATAAAAAAAGATTAGTTTCTGCACGGGTCCCTTTTGCGAGTAGGAGGAGCGAACGAAAAACCCACTACAACACTACAGAAACCAGATTGCCCAAAGATACTATCTCCATCTTCTGTGTAAACAGTTGCAGTATTTGAACAAAATAACTGAGTTTAACACCAACCAAGATTAAAAAGGTAGTATATTCTAGGCACTGGTTTCGAACCCGGACCTTTTCGCGAGTGATAGCGAACTTGAGACTACACGACAACGTACAGAAACTAGTAAAGTTAATGCATTTCACACATCTTTCTCAGCAAAGTGTGTATCAGATTTGATAGTAAAACACTCTGATTTCTCCCACCAACAGATGAAAACAGGTTATTTACGATCGGTTCCTTTCGCTGTTATAGGAACAACGTGATAACCACTACACTACAGAAACCATTGTGCCGCAACCAAAGAATTGTGGCCATCTGTCTTTTAAACAGTTTCGAAATGAGACAAAATAACCTGAGTTTTTAATCCACCATACATAAACACGCATGTTCTGCCGTTTCGAGAACCGGGACTTTTCACTTTGTTAGCAACGAGAGAATAACCGACAAAACACTACAGAAAACCCTTTGTGCTCCCCTTCTCCATCTCTCTAACCAAGCATATGCTGAATGAACAAACTTAACTGAATTTCGAGCACAACCTGGATTGAAAAAAATATATCTTCGCCCGTAGTGATCGAGGAAACCTTGCTGTGTAGGCAAATGCTTAACATGTATACACACTACATAAACAGGTTTGAACTACAGTACTGACCAGTTTCTTAGCACACAGTAACAAAACTGAGTCTAAATAAAGAGATGAATCCATCAACACGCCTGGCTGAACATAGTGACCCATTCTCGTGGCTGAGGACTGTACCATCTTTCTGAGCAAACAGTACCAATAGAGACAAATAATTGAGATACTCGACTCCCAGCAGTTAGTTGGAAAACATATAATTCTCTCGTTTTCAAACCAAGGATCTATTGTCTGCATTTTGGACAGAAAGGTGATAACCGCGACACTCAAACATTTAACTAGAGGAGTTTCCTTTTATTCTCTGCAGGACTATAGGGACTAACAAAAAACACCAGCAATGAATATCAGATAGGTGCGCGATGAGCAAAAAGTAATACCCATTCCAATTTTCTGCCCATTTTTACAAACTTAGTACCTTTTTTGTTTGAAGGAACCTGAAAACCAATACACTACAACACCAAAAACCAGAGCTTTTTGACATCTTTATGAGCATAAGAGTATCAATACATAGAAGACTAAAAATTAAACAAGAGGAAACAGGTAAATGTTTCTGCTTCCATTCAAAGACGTTCGCCGTGTTAGTGATTGTGGGATAACCAATTACAGTACAGAAAGTCCTAATACCGAACTCGGACTCTGCCAATCTTCGTGAGCAAAAGGATATCAATTGATGACAAAAACATTGAGAGAGTATTTTTCCACCAAAGAAGGAAAAAATTTAGTTTCTGGCCCATATTTTGAACGAGGACTCTTTCGCAGATTTAGTGAACGGAAACGACTATACGTACAAAACCCCTGCACAATGTGCATTGCCATCATTTGCAGCAAAAAGCAGCAGAATGAGAGTAAATACTCTGTTTTTATGTTCCACCAACAATGAAATAAGGGCATATCTCCCGGACAGTCGCTGTAAGCGACCGTGAATTTATTAAAAAACAACTACAATACAAAACCTAATACCCTTGAACTCTGCCAACTTTCTGTCAAAGAGAAAGCAATGAGACAATATAATTATGATTATTTTTTCCATCAAAAGAGCAATGTTTCTGCCTGGTTTCAAACGCGGACCTTCAGCTGTAAGCAACGTATAACCACACACAACAAAAACCAGTTTGTTAAGTCTATTGGTGCCATCTTTCTAACAAAGAAATCATAATATGAAAGTCAAATAACGCTGATTTCTTTCTCCACCCAACAATGGAAAAAGTTTTGGATCTGCCCGGTTCGAAACGTTGGACCTCCAAAGTGCTGTTAGTCGAATTTTGATAACCACTACACTAAAAAAACCAAGTGTTCTCTAGGTACTAGACTATCTGCTATCAAACATATGAAAGAAGTGATACATAACCAACTGAATTGTGAGCCGCACAATCCTGGGCAAAAAATAAACTTCTGCATCGTAGTGAACCTGAGTCGATTCGATCGAGTGAAAGTGAACCTCAAAGACTACCTAAAGAAACTGTTAGAACTTCTGCTCTCTGCCATGTCTCTAATAAGCAAACACTATGCAAACTGAGACGAAATAACGAAAGTTCTCCAACCATCAGTCCAATAGACATCGTTCTTATCTTCTGCCCGCTATCAAACTGTGATTGAACCATTCCGAAGCAACGAGGATTACCGATGTTGAACAAGAGCAAACATTACTATCAGATTGAGACCTAAATACTGAAATATTGCCGACGAGTATTTGTAAAATACGATAAAATTCTTCCTCGATTTGGAACCATTGATCTTTCTCTTTGGGGCATAATTGAGATCCATATACTAAACAAACTAACTGAGTGCATTTCTCTATGCTGCTGCATTTTCTGACTTCCAACAACCCACAAAACAATAATATCAAATATGAGGAGCCCAGTCTAAAAGTAATAACAACTCCATTGAGTTTACTGCCCATTTTTGAAACTGGGACCTTTTGTTAACAAATGGTATAACCACTACACTACAGGAAAACCAAAATCCCCTTGGATCTTCCATTGTTATGCTGAGCAAAGGTATTAAGATTGAGACAAAAAAACTAGTAGATTTATTCCACCAACAAATACATATAAAAGTTATTATGTTCTGAGCCGTACCGTTTAGGCGAATGTAGCAACGTATGATTACCACTACACTACAGAAACCATTGCCGCAAAGTACGTGCCATCTTTTCTGTGTAAAACACTGCAGATGAACAAAATACAGAGAGGTAACAACCCAACAAGAAAAGTTATGTTCGGCCCGTTTTTCAGAACCGGAACCTTTCGAGTTTAGCATACGTGATAACCACTACACTACATGAAACTATTGCTATTGCATTTTCCCCATCTTTCCAGCAAAGTGTATCAGATTGAAGTAAATAACCGATTTTCTGCACTACCAGATGGATAAAGGATGATTTCTGTCGGTTCCTTTTCGTCATTGGAAGCAAACTGATAACCACTACACTACAGAAACCAGTTGAGCGCAAGAATAAGGTCCATCTTGTCTTGGAGAAACAGTTCAGATTGAAAAAAAAACTGAGTATGATCCTAACAACAATGAAAAAAGCTGGTTTACTCCTGGTTTCGAAACCGGACTTTAGCCGAGCAGAGTAGAGCGGAACGTGATAACCACTACGCTTACATAGAACCATTTGTGCCCCGTTCTGCCAATCTCTCTAACCAATGCAAAGCAGAATTAACAAACAAACTGAATTTTCGCAACAACCGATGAGAAAAAAATATACTTTCTGCCCGTAAGGATCAGGACACCTTGCGATGGTGAGCAAAAATGTCATTAGACAGATACAACTACGATAAACTGTTAAACTACGTGTACAGCAATGTTTCAGTCACACAGTATACAGACTAGTCTAAAGTATGGAGATGTTTCCTCAACACCTGGCTTGAACCATGGACCTTTTCGCGTGTGAGGTGTACCATCTTTCAACAAAACAGTACCAATGATACTATAAATAATTGAGAGTAATCCCTCAGTCTAGTTAAAAACAAGATAATGTCTTCTTCATCCGTTTCACAACCAAGGATCTTGCATTTGGAGGCAAAAGTGATAACCGCAACATCTACAAGCATTAACTGAGTGTCCTTTTTTTCTTCTGCAGATAATGGACTAAACAAAAACATCAATCACTGAGATCAAGATATGGCCGATATCAAAAAGTCTCTAATTATCCAATCCAATGTTTCTCCCATGTTTCAAACTTAGACCACTTTGTGTGAAGGACGCCTGAAAAACCAATTACACTACAGACACCAATAACCCAGCTTTTGACATAATTTATGATCAAGAGATATCAAATTGAACCAAACATTAAAATAGTGAAAAGTTATAAGGTTTCCCCATTTCAAAGTGATACTACTTGTCGCGTGTTAGGTGATTTTGATAGACCATAACAGTACAAACCTCCTTAGAACCGACTCGACTCTTGACCAGATCTTTCTAGTCAAAGAGGAAATAATTGAGATAAAAAAAAATTGATTCTTTTTCCACCAAAATTGGAAAAATGATGTATTGTATCTGCCCAGATTTGAAATGGGACCTTTCGCATTAGGTAGAAACGTGAAAACGAGACATCAACAGAAACCACTGCACAATGGCTTTCCATTCTTATGCAACAAAAATGCCTCAGAATGAGATAAATAACTCTAAATTTGATTCCACCGACGAGATGGAAAAGCAGAGTCAGTTTTCGTAGCCCTGGACCTTTCGCAGTGATAAGCGACCGTATAACATACACTTCAAAAGCCATAAGAACGCCGTGACTCTGCCCATCTACTGGTGTACAAATAATCAATTGAGACATATCCTATATATATTATCATCAAAAAACATATTTCTGCCGTTAGAAACCTGCGGACCTGTTCCGCAAAAGTGTGCGAGACGAACGTGATAACCACGTACACTACAGAAACCATTGTGTAACGTGCTTTGCATCGTCTCAACAAGAATATCAAATGATAAGTAAATCAACGCTGAGATTTCGCCACCAACAGATGGAAAAAGGGTTATGTTCTATGCCCGGTATTCGAGAAACGACCTTTCGCGTGTTAGCGAATGAGATAACCACTTACACTACAAACACAATTTCTCTCAGGACATGCTATCTTTCAGACATAACAGTATGAAGAGTGGACAAACCAAGCTGTGAGATTGATGTGACCGCGACATCGCGGTGGCAAAATAATATCTTTTCTTGCTTCGTTTAACTGGAGGCTCTATTATCATCGGAGTTGAACGACATAAGTGACAACTAACGAAACTGGTTGACAGTGAACTTCTGCTCTGCCAGTATCTCAATAACATAACAGCAATGAATCAGAGACAAATAACAGAGATTTCTCCACCATCAGGTCAAATAGACTAAATGTTTCTGACCGAATCAAATGTAACCCTTGCCCCGAGCAGATGTACCAAGTTTTAGAGCAAACATTAACAATTGAATGATAACTATAATTACAGAAAAAATATTCGAGACTGTAAGTTGTATATAAAACAAATTCTTCATACGAAATGGACCAAGATCTTTCCGCTTTGGAGGGCGAATGTGATATCCATATACTTAAAGCAAAACCTAACTGAGGTGCAGTCTCGGCTGCTGCATTACCTGACTTTCCAAAAACCCGACAATAACAATTAATCTAAATATGTGCCCGTATGGCTAAAAGTAATAACAACTCCATGTAGTTCTGGCCATTTTGAGTAAATGGACCTATATGTTGAGAGCAAATGTAGAACCACTACACGGACAGAAACCAAATATCCCTTGGAGTCTGCCATAGTTCTGCAAAGGTAGTAATTGAATCAAGAAAAACTAGAATATTTGCCACCAACACATAGAAAAATAGATGTATGTTTCAGCCGATGACCTTTTTGCATAGTAGCGAGAACTGATAAGACCTACACACTACCAAAACAAGTTTTTTTATAACATTTTAGTCCCCACATACTGGGGGTCCAATCTATTACTTGTAGATACAGATGCAGATTGAGAACAGAAAAAACTGAGTTTTAACAACCAACGAGCATGAAAGTGTTATGTTTTACTGAGCCCGATTCGAACCGGACCTTTCGCAGTGTGATATATGCGAACGTTGATAACGCACATTACACTACAAAACTTCTAAGTTGTGAGAAAAATCATTTTTCCCATCTCTCATCAAAGATGTATCAGATTGAAATAAAAAAACTCTGATTTCTCCACCAACAGAATAAAAAGTGTTTATTTCTGATACGTCTTTCCTTGTCGCAAGTAACGTGTCAAAAAACGGATAACCACTACGTCAACAGAAACCATGCGCAAAGAACATGCCAATCATTTCTGTGGAAACAGTTTTCAATTGTAGACAAACTAACTAGTTTTATCCACCTAACAGAAGAAGAAAACATGTATCTGCCTGTTTCGAAACCGTGGAACCTATTGCGTGATACTAACTATTGAATAACCACTACAACTACAGAAACGCCTATGTGTAGCATCCCGTTTCGCCATCTTCTTAAACCAAGCATAAATCAGAATGAGACAAACTAAACTGAGATTTCGGCAACACCGATGAACAAATAAAATCATTCTCTAGCCCGGTATAGTGAACATTAAAACCCTTGCGAATGTTAGGCAAATTCTTTAACATGTACACGACAAACTAGTTGAACATGTACTGTCATAGTATTTCTTCGCACACATCAGCACCAGACTGATTCCTAAAGTAAATGGAGCGATGTTTCCTATCAACAACCGCTTGGAACCATGACCTTTCTCGTGTGAGGTGAGTACCCAACTTATCTTAGCAAACAGTACCAGATGTTAACTAAAATAATTGAGATAATCGCCGGCAGTTCGTTGAAAAAACAAGATAATTCAATCTCGGTTTTCAAACAGGATCGTGCATTTGGAGCAAAGACAAGTATACCCGCTACACGACACACAATTATACTATGTTGATCATTTTTTTTATCTGCTGCAGGATATAGGACTAAACAAAAACATCAATCAATATATCAGATAAGTGGTCCGATGAAAAAAGTAATATCCATTCCAATGTTCTCCATGCCCAAGTTTTCCAAACTAGACCCCTTTGTGTTGAAGGGAACCTTAAAACCAATACACTACGGGGACCCGAAAACCCCGGGCGTTTTGAATCTTTTGACAAAGAGTATCAATTGAGACAAAAATTTTAAAAGAGGAAAAAGGTAATTTTTTTGCTCCATTTCAAAAGGGGACTTTTTTTGGTGTTAGGTGATTTTGATAACCATTACAGTACAGAAATCCTAAGACCCTCAGATTTTGCCATCTTTCTGTGCAAAAGGATATCAGATTGAGACAAAAAAAATTTGGGGTTTTTTCCACCAAAAGATGAAAAAGATTAGGTTTTTGCCCAATTTGAAGGGGGCCTTTGCGTGTAGGAGAACGTTGGAAACGAATGCTACGAAACCAGCTGCACAATGTGCTTTCCCTTTTTGCAGCAAAAGTATAAATGAGAGTAAATAATCTGATTTTTCCCCCAAAGGGGAAAAAGGTCATGTTTCTGCCCCCCCCCGGGGGCCTTTCGCGGGAAGGAGTGATAACCACTATGCCCCAAGGTTTTGCTCTGCCATTTTCGGGGGCAAAGAGGGATCGATTGAACAATATAATTAGAGTTTTTCATCAAAAAGACATTTTTTTGCCGGTTTCGAACCCGGGGGCCTTTCGGTGTGAGGGGGAAACATACCCCAAAACTACAAAAACCAGTTGTGTAATTTCTTTGCCATCTTTTCAAAAAAGAATTTCAGATTGAGGTAAAAAACGCTATTTTCCACCAAAGTGG
>JAODAL010074923.1:0-14191 GCA_025379985.1 Phyllomedusa bahiana
GACATTTTTCCTGTAGCAAATTCCTAGGAAGTTAATTAAATTTTTTTCTCTTGTTGTTAGCGAAAAAAAACACGCCATTGTAACACTACAAAGCGGGTAGTTTTGTTTGCTCAATTGTTTCCGCAATTTACATCCGGGGGTTAATTAAGCGTTGTTTTCTGCTGTGGGACTAAAAAAAACCGTCTTTTTCCCTCCCAAAAAAAAAATTTTTCCTGTAGATAATTCACAAGCGAAGGTTAATTAAAATTTTTTTTCTCTTGTTGTGTGTTGCGGGTGTCCCTGCGACCCTCGTGTGGGGGTCGCAGGCACACCCCAACGCCGCACCCCCCCTGCTGCGGCCGGTCCCCGCACCCCATGCCGGGCCCGGACACCCCGGCGTGTCAGGGGGGCCACTTACCCCCCCACGCTCCTGGTCCCGTCCGGGCGCGCGTCCTGCTGCCGGGCCGGTGCAACCGCGCCCTCTATGGGCGCGCGGCCTGGCCGGGAAATTTAAAAGGGGACAGTGCGCCGGGTTTGGGTTTTTTCACGGGCCGTCCCATTTTACCCTGCCTTTTCTCCAGCCATTGCCGAATCGATAGTGCCTTGTGCCTGGAGAGGAAGCGTTCTTAAGTATTTTTGTTCCGTTCTTGTACCGAACCTTCTGCCCCCGCCCCTTGACCCGAACCTTTGCCGCCTGTCCTGACCTTCTGCTGCCCCGTACGAGCCGCTTCAGTTTTTTCCCACGCAACACCTGGCGCACCGCAAGCAAGTCACGTCGGGTAGCGACCGGGGTAGCAATCCGCCGCAAAAGCCCAAAACCCGCTTTGGGGCGGGTCTGGTGAAAACCGGGACCTACTTAGACTCCTTCCCCTGGCGTGGCTTACATCATCGCTTGTGGGGGGTCCAGTGGATCCAACCACTCCGTAACGTTCGTTTCGGCCTGGTCCCGCCAAGAGCCTCACCGACGCCCCCGACCTCACTACCATGTGGCTCAGCAACCCAAGCAATCGCGCACAAGCGAAAACACTAAACCAACGACACTATGATGAGCACTCCTGGCCACTCGCAGAGCAAACGGCGGCCTTTGGCTCAAGCGCAGCAGTCTTCCCGGGGGGAATCCGCTGGCCCTAAACTCCCTTGCCCATGCCGACAATTTGGGGGGGACTCAAAGGTCAGGGGTTCATCACCCAGTGTGTCTCCACGTGGAACTTATGGTGTCAGTTCCCGTCCGAAAGTCAGGGGGGCCTTGGGGGTCATCTCCTATCCGGAAAACCCCCTGGCCTGGGCGACGCCATTTTGGGCCCGAGGCATCCTATCACGCGGACCGGGCGACATTTTTTGCAGGAGTTCCGGGAGCCCCTTCGGGAGCCTGCCCGGGCCCCTCGTCTCAAAAAAACCGTTTATTAAACCTACAGCAGGGGAACTCCTCCTTGGGACTACGCCGTGAAAATTCGCCCCTTTAGCCTCTAAATTTGGGTGGAATGATGCTGGTTGTGCGCCACTTTCAGAAGGGCCTCCCCGGCCCCAGAAAAGGATGCCCTCCCACCCGGGACTCCCACGTCATTAAGGACTCATCCATCTGGCTAACCGCATAGACTCCTTTCTGGGAGAGCCGGGAGAGCCCCCCCAAAACCGAGCCAGCTCAAACACGTGGGCTACCCGTCTTGCCCAGGTTTCAGCGCCTCGCTGATCCCCCCCACCCCCTTTGGAAAAGGGGCCCCATGCAAGGGGACAGTACCCGCCGTCCCCGCAAGACTTCCCGAGGCCGTGGGGAGAGGTTTGTCTCTACGCGGCAGCCCCGAACACTTCCGTGGGTTTTTCCCATTCTTCCAACGCCCGGGAAACGCACGCACCTAGGTTTTCGGGGGAAGGCGTCCCGGTGTGAGTAACCCTTTCCCCCGGGCTCATGTTGCCAGTCGGTTACGTCCAATTCCGGGAATCTCTTTTCCGATTCGGCTTCCTGGATTCCGGGATCGCGGGGACTTTATGGATGCTTCTTTTGGTGCCAAGTATCGTTTGGGTGGTCCCCTAGACCAACCCTTGGTCATCTCCCCCGTCAGTGGTGAACATTAAGCGACTCCACCATTTCCCGGGACTAAACCATGGCCCTACAAATGGGAGCCCTGCACGGGGAAAGGGACACGTTCTTCTGTTCCCCCGTTTTTCCCTCGGCTGTTTATGGGGTTTTCCTTGCTTCAGCGTACGCCCCTATGCTGGATTGGAAGACGGGTGAATTCTGCTTTGGGGGGCCCGGGACTCCCCAGTCCTTTGTTTTTTCGCCCCCCCCGGGTGCGCCCGTCCTCCACATCCTCTCCCAAGCCACTCCCGGGTTTTACCGCAACCTTATCAGGACTTCAAGATGTTTTTCCGAGGGGCGCTAGACACTGCCTCCTACCCCCATAATTCCCCCCCAAACCTGCACCCGGGACCATCCCCCCCGGGGTAGGGTTCCCCCCTCCTACCCAAATGGGGCATTCGGCCTATGTAGAAAAAATCTACAAAGGGGTTTATCCGCAAATCATTTCTCCGGGGGGTGCCTTTTTTCTTTGGGGGAAGAAAGATGGATCCCTGAGACCGTGCATTGACTCCCCGTGGTCTAATAAGATCCCCATCAAAAACCCCGGTACCCCCCCCTCCCGTTAATCACGGAACTCTTTGACCGTCCCGGGGGGCAAGGTTTTTTCCCAAAATTTGGGACTTAGGGGGAGATATAATCTCATCCGATCCGGGAAGGCGAATGAAGAGGGCCCTTAAATACTCTGAGGGGGCATTTTGAGTATCTGGTAATGCCTTTGGGGTTATGCAACCTCCGGCCGTCTTCCGGGGAATTGTCAATGACATTTTCAGGACCTCCTATATCCCCTGTGTAGGGGTTTAAATTTAGATGACATCCTGGTATTCTCACCCGATCTGGGATCCCACCGTTCATGGCCCAGGTCCTGAGACGCCTGCGCAAAACCCATCTATATGCTAAACTGGAAAAGTGCCTTTTTCACCAGCCAGCCTCCCGTTTCTTGGATACTAATCTCTGAACGGGTCTGCGGATGGCCCCCACCAAACCTCTGCCGTCCTACAGTGGCCCCGACCTGTTGGCCGCGGGTATACAACTTTTCCGGGTTTCCAAATTTTCCGTCAATCAAATCCCGCATTTTTCAACGTTGGTACACCTATTGTGGCCCTACAAAGAAACATGCCAACCCGAAACTGGGGCCCCCGGTCCCAAAGAAGCCTTTTCCAAACTAAAGGCAGTTTCCCCGCCTCCGCACCGGTGTTATCCCGGGCCAGATACCGAAAACCCTTTTTTGGGGAAGTGGCGCCTCTTCCTAGGAGCCGGAGCATGCTCACCCAAAAGGGCCCAAAGGGGAAAGACTGGGACCTGGGGGTTTTCTTTTCCAGGCCCTTTCTCACAGCAAGAAGAACTAACCATGGGGGATCGGGAACTTTTAGCCATTAAGTTTGCCCTAGAAGAATGGCGCCCCCCTCCTGGAGGGTGCTCCTTCCCCGGAATTTCTTCACTACCACAAAAACCTCCTCTATCTCCCCCGGGACAACTCTGAATCCTCTCCCCGGTGGCCCCGTTCTTTGCCCCCTTTAAATACATCATCCCCTTCCGACCGGCAGAGAAAAACCCCAAGCCGATCTCTTCCGTGCCTCCGATGTTTTGGGGGGAAGAGGCGGCCCCCCCCCAAATATTGTACCCCCCCGGGAAATCTGAGTCTGTGGCTCCCCCTAACCCCCATGGGGTCCCCCCCGGGAAAACGTATTGGCCCTGCCCCTTTTAGGGTCCCGAAAAGGGTCATTTTTCCCCCATAGCGGGGGACCCTGGGTTCAAGGTCTTGTTTTGTTGATTTCCCGGTTCTACTGGGGGCCTGGGCTCGTTAACGATGTAAAGGAGTTGTGGGGGCCTGCACCACCCGTGGCCCCCAATAAGTCACCCCCCCCCAAAAACCTCGGGACACTCCAACCTTGCCGGGGCCTGCTGTCCTTGACCCTATTGCCATGGACTTCATAACTGACTTACCGCCCCTGAAGAATACGGTCATTTGGGTATCACTGACCGTTTTTTTTCCCAAAATGGCCATTTTGTTCCCTTGCCGGGCCCTTTCCTTTTGCCCTCGGGTCGCCAATATTTTTTTGAACACATTTTCCGCTCATGGGGGTCCCCCTTTCACAAAGTCTTGACCGGGGGGGTCCATTCGGGCTCGAGTTTGGCGAGGCCTCTGCTCGCTACTGCAAGTGGAACTGGGCTTCTCCCCGCTACCCCCCACAAACCAATGGGCAAGTGGAGAGGTGAACAGGTCCCAGTACTTATCTCCGCCACTTCATTTGCCCAAAAAAAGATGATTGGGCCTTCTAACCTTGGGGGGATTTTCATATAATTCCCTGGACTCTGATTTTCCCCTGGGGGGATCCCCCCCTTCCCCATTTCTTTGGTCGGCTCCCCGCCCCCCCCTTCCCCTGCCCTCGCCCCCCCTCCGAGCCCCCGCGTGGACATCGGTCCGTGACCTTCCACGTCTGGGGGAGACACGCCCGTCCCGCTTCAGGGCCTCGGCCCGCATGAAACCCAAGGACAAAAAAAAAAAGACCCCCCGCCTTTGTCCCGGGGGATAGGGGTGGCTGTCTGCCAAGTATACCCTTTTAAAGTCCCCAGCTACAAACTGGGGCCCCGTTTTTTAGGTCCCCCGAAGTCCGAGGCGCTTAATCCTGTGCCTACAAGCTCCGGCTCCTCCGACCCGCGACCCCAATCCTTCCAGTCTCCCTACTGAAGCCCGGGCCCCCTTAACCGCTTCTCTCGGTCCGGGTTTCCCCCCTCCCCGTAGCTGATTCCACCAATATTTTTTTCCCTCAAAGAGATTTTGGCCACTAAGACGGGTTTGGGAAGACGATTTTTTTTTGGGGCTGGAAGGGGTTTGGGCCCGAGGAAAGGTCGTGGGGGCCGGAGGAAAAAATCCTGGATAGGGGGGTCTTGTCAAATTTATGCAGGGCCGAAAGAGGGGGGGGCCCCAAGGGGGGGGGGGTACTGTTCGGGGGTCCCTGCGACCCTCGGTCGGGTCCAGGGCCCCCCGCAAAGCCGCGCACCCCCTGCTGCGGGCCCGGTGCCCCAGCCCGATCTCCGGGGCCCGGGGCACCCCGGGGTTTCACGGGGCCTTACCCTCCACGCCCTGGTCCCGTCCTGGCGCCGCTCCTCTGCCGGCGGTGCACGCGCGCCCCTTGGCGCCCGCGGGCACTGCCGGGAAATTTAAAGGGCCCGTGCGCCCGGGGATTGTTTTCACCCGGGGAAGGCCCATTTTAGCCCTGCCCCTTTTCCAGCACATTGCCGAATGTAGGCCTTGTGCCTGGAGAGAACGTTTTTTAAGTATCTTGTTCCGAGTTACGTACCCTTTTGCCTCCTCCCTTTCCACGAACCTTTGCGCCTGTCCCGACCTTTGCCTGTCCCCACTACGGCCGCTTCAGATTTTGTACCACGCAACACCTCGGGGCCACCGCAAGCAATCACGTCAGGGGGACGACCGGTAGCAATCCCCCGAGCAAGTCCATCCCGCTTTGCGGGGGGCTCGGGGAAAACCGGGCCTACTTTGACCCTTCCCCTGGGGTTGGGGTTACATCATCGTTTGGTGGTCCAGTGGATCCACTACCACATCCCTAAATTGTGTAGCAAAAAAACACGCCATTTTAAAACGCTACAAAGTAGTATTTGCGGTTGCCAAAATTTTTTGGCGCAATTTTAAACCCGTGGTTAATTAAGCGTTGTTTTTTCTGCTGTGGTGACAAAAAAAAACCCCTTTCACTGCCAAAAAAAAACATTTTTTTCCCGTAGCATAATTCACAAGCGAAAGGTTAAATTTCAATTTTTTTTTTTTTTGTGTGCGTAAAAAAACGCCATTTTTAACATGCTACAAAACTAGTAGTTTGTGGTTGCTCAATTGTTTGGCGCAATTTCATCATGGTTAATTTAAACGTTGTTTTGTGCTGGGTGACAAAAAAAAAAGTCTTTCATGTAAAAAAACATTTTTCCCGTAGCTAATTCACAAGCGAAGGTTAATTACAATTTTTTTTTTTGTTTTTAGCGTAAAAAACTCACCATTGTAACACGTACAAACTAGTAGCTTGTGGTTGCTCAATTGTTTTGGCGCAATTTCATCCCGGGGTTTTAATTTTAAATGTTGTTTTGCTCTGTGGTACTAAAATAAACCATCTTTTTCACAACCAAAAAAAAACATTTTTCCCGTACTAAATTCCACAACGAATTTAAATTTCAATTTTTTTCTCTTTTTGTTAGCGTAAAAAAACACCTTTTTTTAAAATGCTACAAAGCTGGGAGTTTGGTTTCTCAATTGTTGCCGCAATTTACATCCAGGGGTTAATTTAATGTTGTTTTGTGCTGTGGGGATAAAATAAACCCTCTTTTTCACCGCCAAAAAGAAATTTTTTTCCCGTAGCATAATTCACAAACGAAGGTTAATTACAAAATTTTCTCTTGTTATGTAGCGAAAAAAAAAAGCCATTGTAAACACGCTACAAAGCTAGTAGTTTGGGGTTTTGCTCAATTGATTGACGCAATTTACATCCAGGGTTAATTAAGCGTTGTTTTGCTGCTGTGGTGACTAAAAAATCGCTTTTTCACACCGCCAAAAAGAAATTTTTCCTGTAGCATAATTCACAAGCGAAGGTTAATTACAATTTTTTCTCTTGTTGTGTAGCGTAAAAAAAAACGCCATTGTAACACGCGAAAAAGCAGTAGTTTGTGGTTGCTCAATTTTTTGGCGCAATTTACATCCAGGGTTTAACTAGTATTTTTCTGCAGTTTTTACTCATAAAAGAAACTTTCTTTTCACCGCCACAGAAGAAAAATTCTGTAGCATAATTCATATCCGAAGGTTAATTAAGCCCGTTTGTGTTTTTACATTCAAAAAAATACACAGAGTTTTTAAAAAGGGCACATACAAGTAAATTTTTTCCTGCCCATTTGTGGAGCGCAATTTATATCCAAAGGGGTTACCCAAGCTGGTTACGGGGTTCATTTGGAGTCAAATACAGGGGGTTTTATTTATCATATACAGATATTCTTCATCAAACAGTGTCTGTTCATTTTAGAACAAACAGTATGTCAGACAGAGAAGTGGCAGGCTCTTCACCTGCGAGTGGCAGTTGCACAAACCTTCCTGGAACAGGCCCAGGTCGCAGCACACCCAAGGGGACATCGCAGCAGGGTCACTCGTGAGGTCACAACTGCCGCTGTCATCTAGGGGGCTGTGTGTTGTTCAGCAATCCAATGGTTCTTGATCGGTTGGGCTAGGTTATCCACTTCCTCCGAGATAACCATCTGACAACCCCCAAGAGTGGGTGGGAACGTCAGACACAACCCTTAGTTGGCATGGCCCGGGGGTGGGTCAGCGGCCATCGCCTGTCTTCAACCCGCCTCTGTCCCATCCGGTTCCCTCAGCCAGAGATCTACTATGTGGTCCCGGGCTCACGGCACTATATAGCGAGGATGAACCATTTGAGGAGGGGAGGGCAGCAGCTACTTGGCAGCAAAGAAATGGGCCAATATCCCCCGCTTCTTGCAGTAGGCGACAAAGTAAAAGATGTTGAAAAGGCATGGGAGGTCATGTTGTGAGGGGGCAGCCTCTGCATACCAAAAACCGGTGATGAGGACAGCAGTGACGATGAAACACAAATAGATGATGATGTAGTCGGACCGCACTTGGGAGCCGGTGAGGCAAGAGCTTCATCATCGTCAGGGGAAAGAGGGCGTCAGCTTTTCCGCGTCAGGGAGCGGCGCAGCCAGCAGTGGGTTGTGTGGCCGTGGGGTCAGCAGGATAGCAGCAGTGTGAGGTCGGGGGCCAAGCGGCCACGGGGTAAAAAACCCGCTTCGCAGGTCCAAGAAAGCTGCAGCACAGGGGCTCAGCGAGGCAGCGGCGGCAGTAATCGCTCAGTGCGGAGCGTTTGGGGGTAAAATCCGATACTCGCGGTGTGGAAGTTCTTTGCTAAGACACCGGAGGAGCCGAATATGAGTATATGTAGAATCGTAGCAGAAAGTGAAGCGTGGCCAGGAGCAAACGTTGGCACCCCCGGCCTTGCGTCAACAACATGCAGCGTCACCATCCGGTGGCCTGGAGAAACGTGCTCAGATGTGGTGGTCCATCCTTCTGCAGCAACAGCAGCAACAGCGCCCAGTGGCACGCATGCCATTGCAGCCAGTCAAGGCTCCACCACCTCTGCAGAAGGGAGCTGTTTCTCTTTGACATCATCTCCCGGTCCAGATGCTCCTGCTCCCTCACTACTCAGGGCGCCAGCAGTCGTTTCAGCGAGGCGATTGCAAAGAGACAACAGTATGCGTCCAACCATCCTAAGGTGCAGAAGCTGACAGTGTTTCCTGTCCAAGTTTTGGTGCTGCAGTCCCTCCCTTTCCAAATGGTGGACTCTGCACCGTTCAGAGAACTAATGGCTTGTGCCGAGCCAGATGGAGATTTCCCAAGCAATAATTTCTTTTCCAAAAAAGGCAGTACCAGCACTTCATAAATATGTAAAACGAAGGTGGGCCAGTCCTTGAGCTTATCGGTTCGTTTTCCCAAAGGGGCACGGCAGCGCGGACGTCTGGAGCTGTAACTACGGTTAGGGCCAGTACATGTCCTTTACGGCCCACTGGGTGAATGTGCTTCCGGCCCAGGTACACCAACAACTTGGACAGGAGACACCGCTTTCTCCTCCACGTTGTCAAACTGTTGCTCCTGCGCCACTGTCAGCCTCCTCCCCCACCACCACCACCATCTCAGCCTCCACAAGACTGCTACATCATACCACATGTGTAGGGCACAGCGGTGTCACGCATTCTACACCTGGCTTGCCTCGGCGAACGAATTTACACAGGGGAGGAACTGCTCCGCGTCCCTGCAGCAAGAAATCGATGTTGGCTTTCTCCACGCCAAATGCAAATCGGAACCATGGTGACAGACAATGGGGGGAACATGGTGTCCCCTGCTGCACCGAGGAGGGAGGGTCCATGCTCCCTGCATGGCGCACGTGTTCAATCTGGTTTCAGAAAAGGTTCCTGAAGTCTTCCACCGATCTTCAGAAGATTCTGGAAATGGCCAGGAAACTGTACATGCACTTCAAACCATTCCCACAAAGCCAGGAACACCCTCCTCGAGTGGCAGCGGCAGAACGGCCTCCCCCAACACACTCTGATATGCGATTTTTTCCACCAGTTGGAATTCCAGCCTGAACATGTTGGACCGACTGTATGAAAAGAGAAAGGCCATTAACGATTTTTTGATGATCCCAGGCGGACAGGAGTACTCCCCTGTGTAACTTTGATGTCAGCCAGTGGGAGCTCATGGGGTGACACCTGCCATTTGTTGAGGCCATTCGAGGAGGCCACGTTATTTGTCAGTCGCCAGGACTACGGGATGAATAACGTCATTCCACTGCTTCATGTCACTCTATGGCCTACTCCTGTTTTTTCCACCTCCAGAATGTCATTGTGCCCCTCTCTGACCTCATGCTGCTGCCGCCGTCACCTCCACACTGTGTCATTGTGCCACTCTGTGGCCTACTCCTGTTTTTGCCACCTCCAGAAGGTCATTTTGCAACTCTCTGACAACATGCTGCTGCCGCCGTCACCTCCACAATGTGTCATTGTGCCACTTTGTGGCCTACTCCTGTTTTTGCCACCTCCAGAATGTCATTGTGCCACTGTCTGACCTCATGCTGCTGCCGCCGTCACCTCCACTCTCTGTCATTGTGCCACTCTGTGGCCTACTACTGTTTATGCCACCTCCAGAATGTGATTGTGCCACTGTCTGACCTCATGCTGCTGCTGTGGCTGCTGCCGTGACCTACACACTGTGTCATTGTACCACTGTCTGACCTCATGCTGCTACTGTTGCTGCTGCCGGGACCTACACACTGTGTCATTGTGCCACTCTGTGGCCTACTCCAGTTTTTGCCACATCCAGAATGTCATTGTTCCACTGTCTGACCTCATGCTGCTGCTGCCGTGACCTACACTGTGTCATTGTGCCACTGTCTGACCTCATGCTGCTGCTGTGACTGCTGCCGTGACCTACACACTGTGTCATTGTGCCACTCTTTGGCCTACTACTGTTTTTGCCACCTCCAGAATGTCATTGGGCCACTGTCTGACCTCATGCTGCTGCTGTGGCTGCAGCTGTGACCTACACACTGTGTCCATTATGGCCACTTGGCCTACTACTTTTTTTCCCCCTCCAGAATGTCATTGTGCCACTGTCTGACCTCATGCTGCTGCTGCCGTGACCTACACACTCTGTCATTGGGCCACTGTCTGACCTCATGCTGCTGCTGTGACTGCTGCCGTGACCTACACACTGTGTCATTGTGCCACTCTGTGGCCTACTACTGTTTTTGCCACCTTCAGAATGTCATTGTGCCACTGTCTGACCTCATGCTGCTGCTGTGGCTGCAGCCGTGACCTACACACTGTGTCATTGTGCCACTCTGTGGCCTACTCCAGTTTTTGCCACATCCAGAATGTCATTGTGCCACTGTCTGACTTCATGCTGCTGCCACCGTCACCTACACTCTTTGTCATTGTGCCACTCTGTGGCCTACTACTGTTTTTGCCACCTCCAGAATGTCATTGTGCCACTGTCCCGACCTCATGCTGCTGCTGCCGTGACCTACACACTGTGTCATTGTGCCACTGTCTGACCTCATGCTGCTGCTGTGGCTGCTGTGACCTACACACTGTGTCATTGTGCCACTCTGTGGCCTACACCTATTTTTGCCACCTCCAGAATGTCGTTGTGCCACTGTCTGACCTCATGCTGCTGCTGTGGCTGCAGCCGTGACCTACACACTGTGTCATTGTGCCACTCTGTGGCCTACTCCCCGTTTTTCCCACATCCTAATGTCATTTTGCCACTGTCGACCTCAGCTGCTGCCCACCGTCACCTCCACTCTCTGTCATTGTGCCACTCTGTGGCCTACTACTGTTTTTGCCACCTCCAGAATGTCATTGTGCCACTCTCTAACCTCATGCTGCTGCTGCCGCGACCTACACACTGTGTCATTGTGCCACTGTCTGACCTCATGCTGCTGCTGTGGCTGCTGTGACCTACACACTGTGTCATTATGCCACTCTGTGGCCTACTACTGTTTTGCCACCTCCAGAATGTCATTGTGCCACTGTCTGACCTCATGCTGCTGCTGCCGTGACCTACACACTCTGTCATTGGGCCACTGTCTGACCTCATGCTGCTGCTGTGACTACTGCCGTGACCTACACACTGTGTCATTGTGCCACTCTGTGGCCTACTACTGTTTTTGCCACCTCCAGAATGTCATTGTGCCACTGTCTGACCTCATGCTGCGGCTGTGGCTGCAGCCGTGACCTATACACTGTGTCATTGTGCCACTCTGTGGCCTACTCCAGTTTTTGCCACATCCAGAATGTCATTGTGCCACTGTCTGACTTCATGCTGCGCCACCGTCACCTACACTCTCTGTCATTGTGCCACTCTGTGGCCTATTCCTGTTTTTTGCCACCTCCAGAATGTCATTGTGCCACTGTCTGACCTCATCCTGCTGCTGCCGTGACCTACACACTGTGTCATTGTGCCACTGTCTGACCTCATGCTGCTGCTGTGGCTGCTGTGACCTACACACTGTGTCATTGTGCCACTCTGTGGCCTACTACTATTTTTGCCACCTCCAGAATGTCATTGTGCCACTGTCCCGACCTCATGTGCTGCTGTGGCTTTACCGTGACCTACACACTGTGTCATTGTGCCCCTCTGTGGCCTCTCCAGTTTTTGCCACATCCACAATGTCATTGTTTCCACTGTCTGACCCTCATGCTGCTGCCACCTCACCTCCACTCTCTGTCATTGTGCCACTCTGTGGCCCCACTACTGTTTTTTTGCCACCCCCCAGAATGTCATTGTGCCACTATCTAACCTCATGCTGCTGCTGCCGCGGACCTACACACTGTGTCATTGTGCCACTGTCTGACCTCATGCTGCTGCTTGGCTGCTGTGGGCCTACACACTGTGTCATTATGCCCCTTCCTGTGGCCTACTACTGTTTTTTCACCCTCCAGAATGTCATTGTGCCACTGGTCTGACCTCATTCTGCTGCTGCCATGACCTACACACTCTGTCATTTGGGCCCCCTTCTGACCTCATTTCTGCTGCTGTGACTGCTCCGTGAACCTACACACTGTGTCATTGTAACACTCTGTGGCCTACTACTGATTTTGCCACCTCCAGAATGTCATTGTGCCACTGTCTGACCTCATGCGCTGTGGGCTGCAGCCGTGACCTACACACTGTGTCATTGTGCCCCCTCTGTGGCCTACTCCAGTTTTTGCCACATCCAGAATGTTATTGTGCCACTGTCTGACTTCATGCTGCTGCCTCCGTCACCTACACTCTCTGTCATTGTGCCACTCTGTGGTAATTTTCCTGTTTTTTGCCACCTCCAGAATGTCATTGTGCCACTGTCTGACCTCATCCTGCTGCTGCCGTGACCTACACACTGTGTCATTGTGCCACTGTCTGACCTCATGCTGCTGCTGTGGCTGCTGTGACCTACACACTGTGTCATTGTGCCACTCTGTGGCCTACTACTATTTTTGCCACCTCCAGAATGTCATTGTGCCACTGTCTGACCTCATGCTGCTGCTGTGGCTGCAGCCGTGACCTACACACTGTGTCATTGTGCCACTCTGTGGCCTACTCCAGTTTTTGCCACATCCAGAATGTTATTGTGCCACTGTCTGACTTCATGCTGCTGCCTCCGTCACCTACACTCTCTGTCATTGTGCCACACTGTGGCCTACTCCAGTCTTTTCCACCTCCAGAATGTCATTGTGCCACTGTCTGACCTCATGCTGCTGCCACCGTCACCTCCACTCTCTGTCATTGTGCCACTCTGTGACCAACTCCTGTTTTTGCCACCTCCAGAATGTCATTGTGCCACTGTCTGACCTCATGCTGCTGCTCTGGCTGCTGCTGTGACCTACACACTGTGTCATTGTGCCACTCTGTGGCCTACTCAAGTTTTTGCCACCTCCAGAATGTCATTGTGCCACTGTCTGACCTCATGCTGCTGCCACCTTCACCTCCACTCTCTGTCATTGTGCCACTCTGTGGCCTACTTCTGTTTTACCACCTCCAGAATGTCATTTCCCTTGGTTGAACTCGATGGACATGTGTCTTCTTTCAACCTACTAACTATGTAACTATGTAATTGTGCCACTGTCTGACCTCATGCTGCTGCTGTGGCTGCTGCCGTGACCTACACACTGTGTCATTTTGCCACTGCCTGACCTCATGTTGCTGCTGTGGCTGCTGCCGTGACCTCCACACTGTGTCATTGTGCCACTCTGTGGGCCCACTCCTGTTTTTTGCCACCTCCAGAATGTCATTGTGCCACTGTCTGACCTCATGCTGCTTGCTGGGGGGCTGCTGCCATAACCGACACACTGTGTCATTGTGCTACTCTGTGGCCTACTACTGTTTTTCCACCTCCAGAATGTCCCTGGTGCCACTCTCTGACCTCATGCTGCTGTGGCTTTCTGCCATCACCTCCACACTCTTCACTGATGTTGCCACCTGAGCCCTCAGCTTGTTTTTTTTCCCGCTGTCGCTGCCATGACTTTATCAGGCTACATTCCCCCTTCAGTATTTTGGCGTATTGCCCTCTTAAGTGCCCAGGAATTTTATAGTGAAGCGATTCTAAGAGCGGCGGCAGTCATGTGCATGTCAAAACTAAAACACAACATTGTATGAAAACCAAACCAAGCTCCTCTGCATATTTAAGCATGGCACAACGTTCTACCGCACCCTGCAGGCTCTGTGCAGCCTGGAAATAGCTGTTTTTTAACGTGATTCGTCCCAAAGTTATTTTTGTCGGGACATTCGGCGAAGTGACCGAACCGAATTTTTGAGAAATTCGCCCATCTCTACTTATGGACCTAGAGTAGCCCCAGGACTGTCTGTGTAACAAGCCAGTGATCAGGGCAGACTGCATGCTGCCCTGATCGCTGCCTGTGTCTAACTGACACATATTATAGTGTATTACCATATGTGAATATACTAATATCAAGTGTAAAAAAAAAAAGAAAGTAAAACAGTCATCCTTTCATGGGATTATAAAAAAATATTAAAGTGTAGAAAAAATATAAAAATAAATATTTAATAAAAAATAATTTTTTACTTATTTAAAA
>JAODAL010074924.1:0-14190 GCA_025379985.1 Phyllomedusa bahiana
CCCTGGGGCCCTACCTATCTATCGGGGCCTACAAACCTACCAACCTGGGGCTCCCAACTTTTTTGGGGCCACCAACCTATTTAAAAAAGGGACCCCTACCAACTATGTATCTGTGGCCCTGCTTGACTACCTACCATTTTACTGGGATTTTAGCCTTAATAATGCAAACTCTCCCGATTTGGGGGGGAATCTCCCCAAAGGGGGGTCATTTCCCGCGCCCACGGGGGAATCAGCGAAATCACCCCCAAAATTTAAAAGCTCCCGACACTACGGGGCCGGGTACCAAATCGCATATATAATTTTAAGACACAGCGCCACAGCCTTTGCGGACGTGTGCGGCAAAAAGGGGTCCGCCCAGAGTAGCCGTAATCTGGGGCTGGTGGGGGGCAGCAGCACCGACAGCAACCAATGAAGTAAAAATACATTAAAACCCCCCCCGGTCAGCCTTTTCTTATAGCACATTACGTCCGGACGCAGCTCCACGAGGCAGGGGTCCCGGACGCTGGAGGTGCTATCCGATACGTTGTCCTGGCAGCAGTTGTAACACAAACTCGGCCTGCGCATTCCTGCCCGTCATTTCCCCCCACCGACACGATGAAGGCCCCCTGGGTCGGTTTCCCCCTCAGGCTCTCGCTCCGCGTCTCTTCCTGACCACGAGTGCCCCCCGTTTTTGGGGGTAACATACCTGAGAGCTGCCGCAGCCCCCCCCCCATATGTATTGCACCCCCCACTACCTGGCTATAGGGACACTACCTGCTAGTGGGGGACGCTCCTCTATAACGGGCTACTACCTGGCTAGGGGGACACCCACCGGCTAAAGGGGGCTACTACTGGCTAGGGGGGACAGCTCCTGGCTATAAGGGGCTACTACCTGCTATGGGGGCTACTACCTGGCTATAATGGGCGGGGCCCGGCTATAGTTGGTACACCGGATAAAGGGGGGCTACTACCTAGCTATAAGGGGCACTACCTGGAAAAAGGGGCTACTACCTGGCTATAAGGGGCACTACCTGCGATAGGGGACATCTACCTGGCTATAAGGGGCACTACCTGGCTATAGGGGCCTTACCTGGATAAAGGGGGCTACTACCTGGCTATAGGGGGCACTACCTGGCTAGTGGGGACAACAACCTTGCTTTCTTCCAGAGCCGTTATGCAGTTAGGTGGAGAGTGGTGTGGCTTTTTCGAAGGGGCATGGCACACAAACAAGATGGGCGTGGACATGCAAGTTCCTTGCCACTGCGCGCTTAGCGCGCCGCCTCTTCAAAAGTTGGCAAGTATGACCTACTTACCTACCTGTGGCCTTGCCTACCTGCCTACCTACCAAGGGCATTGCTAGGGTTCTAAATTTCCGCGTTTTTTAAAAGCCCGCCCCCCACTGCATGACAGGGGTAATACCTTGTAAATACAGTCACCAAAAAATACACCAAAAACATTGAGAAAATTTAAACCATACGAATGATTATTACTAACAAAAAACTCCTACAAAACCAAGACCCAAAACTATTACTGCTTAAGGACAAATACTACGCCAGACCATGACCAAATGTGACCATCACACCATCATTGCAGAATATGACGGCTCTGAAGACGTAATTCCCCGCCATACAGGGACCATATAAGGTAGAAACTATTTTGTATGTAGGCTCTGCAGAAATATAAGTGATTACACTGAAGTTACATTTATGTCTCACAGGAGACGTCTTTTCTGATCGGAGTCGTTCACTTTCCCTCTCTTCTCCATCTGGCCCAGACCGTCATGATGACTCTCCCGAACACAACTCTCTCTGCAGAATTTACCACACAAACATTTTAGAATCTTCACTTTTCCAGCACATATATACCTACAGACCTACTGGAGGGTTTAATAACTTCCTTCCTAAATGGGGGTTTTATATGGAAAGCATGGCGACATCCTATCCCCACAGCAACTGGCTTTCTATGATAGAAAAGCCAGGTGCTTCAGTGGGTGTGATCACCCATTGTTCCTTTAAAGGGCCCCCAAATTAGGTAGGTTATAACCCCCTCCCAAGGTAGGGATATGTCCCTCAAAAGTAAGTAATAGGTAATAGGTCCCCATCGTAGAAATTAAAGGGGTTTCCAAATATAATTAGTAATAAGCCCCCCTATAGATAGGTAATAGGGTCCCAGTATAGATAGGCAGATAATAGGGCCATCATTATAGATAGGCAAGTAATAACCCCCCTAAGAAAAAGGGGATTTAAAAAGGGACCCAATATAGATACGGTATTACGCCCCCAATACATACGGGAAAAGGCCTCCCAAATATAAAAAGGATGTAAAAAAAAGGGTCCCCATAAACTAGGAAGGGAATAGGACCCCCATATACCGGGAAAAATAGGGGGCCCGTTGAAGGCAGGTAATAGGGCCCCCAGTATAGAAAAGAAGGTAATATGCCCCCCAGTATAGAAAGATAGGTAATAGGACCCCCAGTATAGATAGACAAGTAATAGGGCCCCCAGTATACAGTACATAGGCAGGTAATAGGGCATATAAAAAAAAAATAACAGTACTCACCTTTCCCCCACTTCCTCAAGCTCCCCCTGTTTTTTGTCGTCTTCCCGAGACAGGTGGCATGATGTCATTATGCTGTGCAGGCAGCATAATGACATACTCACATTGCCTGTGCCGGATACTCCATAGGGCCGCAAGCCTGCTTGCAGCTCACCGGAGTACTCTGCCGGGAGTGCTCACTCTCTGGTCCGTGGAAGCCTTCAACCAGAGGACACACATATAGTTGAAGAGACAGTCGGCGCTCCAGGCCTATGGCCTGAATGCCGCTGCCCTCAGATTCAAGGTAGCGGCAGTTTTATCTGAGGCACAACTTGATGTTCGGGGTAGCAGCAGTTTTATCCGGGGCACAACCTGAGGTTCGGGGTAGTGGCAGTTTTAACCGGGGCACAATACCCGGATAAAACTGCCTAGCAATACCCTTGACTACCTACCTGCCTATGTATACCGATTTCAACTTTGTCGATTATAGTCGCTCAACACTAATCAAGATGACAAAGTTCCAGCATAAAACAGCTAACTTACAGCAAACACACATGCCTGGCTTCCAAAAATGACTATTTTGGGGTTGAAAGTAAGGCTAAGTTCCCACCCCAGCTGTTGACGTCGACACTTGGCTTGACTCAGAAGTCCCATTCATTCATTGTGAGTCCCCACCACCATTCCGTTCAGAATGGAGAGGTTTCGGGGCTTGTCTTAAAGAAAGGTAACGTAGAGACTAACTTTCAAATCCAACCAACAAATAAAACTATTCCTATTATAATGCAATTAAAATTACATAGTACAAAAACATGGCAAACAAGCACTCTAAAGACTGCGTCCAAAAATCTCTTGCCCGATGCATTTCGGAACAGAAATGAGTCTTTAATCATAGCATGCTACGATTAAGGACTCATTCTGTTCCCGAAACACATCACAAAATGCGTTTTGGGCCCCAGTCTTTATAGTGCTCATTTGCCATGTTTTGTACTGTATAATTTTAGTTGGGTTACATTAAAAGGATTCATTTTATTCGTTGGCTGAATTTGGGAGCTGGTCTCTACATTACCTAGCCTAATGCCTAAGGGTGCTTTCACACAGTGCGTTTTTGGTGCATTTTTTGATGCTTTTTTTATGCGTTTTTTGTGCAGGAATGCACAGCAATTAATGTTGTACATTGCTACACAAGCCCCCCTAGACACGCCCCCTGCACTGTGATTGACTGGCTGATATTTCATTCAGCCTGTTGGGATACTCCCCAAGACAGGAAATACCCCGGCCACGCCCCCTGTGCTGTGATTGGCTGCCTGCACGCCTGTGTACACTGGTAATTACCACTATATGGTCCTTGTATGGCATTAATATTGGTCTTTGTATACTGATCTTTATTCAGTAGTAGTCTAGTGATTTTATACATCACAATGTGTGGTAATATACAGTCTGAAAAGGCTGTGAACACTGATAATTACCACTATATGGTTATTGTATGGCAGTAATATTGGTCTTTGCATATTGATTTTTATTCAGTAATAGTATAATAGTATAGGGAAATTATTCAGTCCCTACGTGGTGGTAATTTGGTTATGTTAGTCTTGGTATAGTAGATGTTTGGTCATATGTATGCTCCTTGTTTTATCTCGTAACTTCCTGACTATTATTAAGAGGTCCCGGTAAATGTTCGTGGTTAAAAGCTGGGCAAGCGGGGAGGGGGCACTAGAACATGTTTTAGTGACACTGTTAGGCTAGTTCCACATCACATAATTTCGCTATTGCATGTCTGTGTGTTTTATAGTTTTGAATAAGGGGCCGTTCACACGGCTTATTTCGCAGTGGATTGGCACCGTACTGCGCGCCGGATTTGCACTGCAGTACGGTGCCAATCCATCGCAGTAATTACGGTAATCCACAGTTCTCATAGAGAACAGTGGATTCCGTCACTCCTCCCCGCTCAGTGAATCCGCCGGGCAGGGAGAAAGTGACATGCACATTACCAGGCGCAATACGCGCCGTGGATAATGCAAGTCTATGGGGCCGGCGGGCAGCGCCCCCTGTCCCGCCCCCCCCCCGCACCCGCCCCTTATTCAAGCCGGAAGTGCGAGCGCAATCCGGCTCGCAATTACGGCTTGAATAAGCCGTGTGAACACGGGCTTAGAATACGTGACACAGATTTCAAATCTGCATTATGTAAAAAAAAAGAGTGCCTGTCACTTTTTTTTTGCATACTCAGCACAGAAAAAGTGTCAGGACCAGGACATGTATTAGCCAGACCTGCAGAACTTGGTAGGAGTTAGGGGCAAAAACAACCAGTAACGCCCCCAGATTGACCAGGAATGCCCCTGGACTGCCCCTAATCCTGTTTGGAACACCCCGAAACCGGACAGGAACTCCCATTTTGGGTGGAGCTGGATCTGGCTCCTCCCCTTTATACCCCCAGTTTCTCGGGCTACCAAATTGGGGCAGGCCTGAAAATACCCCAACTGCATCAAGAAAAAAAAGAAAAAGTAAAAGAGGGCCACATTTTCCATGGCATATTTTTTGGGGGGGGGAATTATACACAGAGTAAACCTATCTTTATGTTCGCAGTTCAGCTTTACAGCATCTAGTTTACTGTTGTGTTCTAGTTTACTGTTGTGTTTGCTGTATAATCTGACATTTCAGGTCCTGTTTACATCACATTTTTTATCTATGTTTAGGCATAATACACTGGGAAATCTCCAATGTACATACTAAACATGTCAAAGATGGTTATACAACCCTGACACTTCCTGGCCTCTGAAGGGGTTATTAACCAAAAAGACACGTTTAGCATGTATGCTGGAAATTTCCCGGTGCACTATCGGAAGAAAACCCAATCTATAACAAAACTTTTATAAATTCTTTTTTTTAAAATTACCACAAAAAATCCCTTTATCGTTATTCAAAAATAAGAACACAATACACAAAAAAGAGATAATCTATAGCCAGCATGAATGGGGTATATCCAATCAACAGCGATTACATAGGAAACACAAATATTATACATAGATGTTTTTAATTGTGGTATTTGATGTCTCCATTCAGATCATTAAGTCCTGGTCAGTGAAAAAATACAGTTGACAAATACAGTCTAACCCTATAAAGACCCTGTTGGTAAGCTTGGGCATTATGGGGTCATTTGTCTTATTTTATATAGGCATCAGTGTCTTTTTTCCCCACTGATGAAAGTCATCTTGTAGGGGAAACACATTGGAAATTATCACTTGGTGCTAGTGTTTGTTATCCAAGAGCTTAAGAGCATCGTGGACTTGAAATAGGGAAATTAGGGGGACTTGAGGGATAGCCACCTGAGTGGGGCCCCAATAAGTGCTTTTCAGGCTTACCAATAGGGACTTTATAGGGTTATACTAGATTTCCTATGTTATCTCTGTTGATATGGATATACCCTTTATTTATGCTGACTCCAGATATCTTTTTTTGTATTGTGTTCATTTTGTGATTACCAATAAAGGGATTTTTTGATCATTTTTTTAAAAAACAGTTAACAGTATTTTTTTTAGATTTTTTTATGTTTCCTTCTGAGATATTATTAGTTAACCTTGATTCATACTTATTGGATGGTCAGTGATATACACTATGTGCTGCGAATTCAAGTATGAAATAGCTGACTAAGCTACTCCATATACAGAATGTAGTAAAACATTTATCTATTAGAGGCATAAACACCTGTGGCCAATGCCATACTGTGGCATTATATGTGACACTTTTCCCTATGTCCACTGAAAATAATATACAAGTGGAGCTCATCTTTTTGGATGTATAAAAAAAAGTTTTGTTTGTTAAAGGAGTTTTATCGTTTGAACTATTCGGGCTCTTCAGCTAATTCTCTCAGACTGATTTTGAAATCCAGGGGCGTGTCTCTCCTGTCAGCAGGTGTGGGCTTCCCTCCCAGGAGGCTGTCCCCCCCTCACTGAAGAACTGTGACATCATCATTTTGTATGAAGCAGGGATGCAGAAGGTTTTCTGGATATAAACAGCTCTGTAGCCTCCTGTATGCTTCTTATGTCTGCAGCCTTCAGGCTCCACAAGCTCCAGCAAGCACCTGTTATATATCTTAGTTTACACACAAATTACACTGAAAGCAGCAGCTTTTTTCTTCTGTTCTAGTGGTGTTCACCCAAATTGTACTAACAACAGGCAGAGATCTTTACTTAACTACAAGGACAAATGTCAGCTTCAAGTAAAGATCTCTGCTTGCTGTCTGTGACATGTGAGTGAAAACAACGGGGGGAGAAGCAATCGGCTTTGAAAGAAGATCCTGCTCAACCTATAACTAACTTGGGCTGGTAGTGCAGCGGTAGAGCTTTGCTCTTACAATGAAGGGGTTATACTTCTAGTCCCTCATAGAGTATTTCCTCCCCCCCAAATTCTACACATATATAAAGAGAAAGTAAAAATATATGTCAATCTCTATAATGATATATATACCATACATAACTCCCCTATATTTATGTTTTCTCCCCAAGTTAAATGCATTGTATCACATATGTTGGAAGTGCTTGTGTGACTACTGAGAGGATGGGACACTATATAGGGGAGCTTTGTGTGTATAAAATAAAATTATAGATGTCTAAAACATATATTTTCAAAATCTTTACATATGTGTACTAAATTTTTAAAATAAAATAATAAAAAAAAACTACTGATGGGGCTTGAAATCCTAATCTCTCTCTTGCAGATCGGATCAGCTAAGAATTACACTACACATACACCTTGTACACATACTGTGTTGAATCCTTATGTTATACACTACAGATGATGATGTCATAAGGAGGCGGGGCTTGCATTAGATCTGAGGAACAGAACGCCCTCTTTTCAAAGTAGCAGCTTAAAGGAGTTGTCTCCCCACAGGGTTTCAAAGAATGCAGAAAAAATTCTCTGTCCACTTCCTGGTTCAGACTAATTTTCATAAGCTCCATGCTTTACAGCTCCGTTGTGCTTTCAGATGCTAATTAGATTAGATTAGCTTCTCAAACTACTGGCAGGACTTCTTATCTGATCCCCAAACAAAAGCCCTAATTACAGAGCTGTTTACCTGAGATAAATCAAGCTTTTACTGTCCTGGCAGCACAGGACACTGACTGACACTGCAGACCTGTGTGATGACTCACTCTCGTTATCTCATTGAACAAACAGCCCTGGGGGATTTGTTTACAGGTCTGTTACTGAGGGAACTGAAATAGCCACTGAGGTAATAAATTCACTTGTATCTCTTTAGGGAAAACAGAGGAACAATGCAATATATTTGGAAAATGTCTTTATTTTGTGTTCCCTACAATTTGAAAGCTATTCTTTGTAGCGAGACAACCCCTTTAAGGACTGGACCTGTGAGGAGGTGAATCAACCTCTTGGCAAAAGCCCTTTAAACAGCCAGTAATTGCCCAGAACATCACCCTAGAGCTGGGAGATGTAAATAGAGCCAGCAGAGCTTGGTTTCACTATCGATTTTAACAGCTCAGAGGGGAGTAAAAACAGAGGGGTGCAGGCAGCCAATCACAGGCAGGGGGCAGGCCGGGTATTTCCTGTCTTGGGGAGTATCCCAACAGGCTGAATGAAATATCAGCCAGTCAATCACAGTGCAGGGGGCGTGTCTAGGGGGCGGAAAACATCCAGGGGGCGTGTCTGACCAGCAACAGCAGAAATAGAACACAGAAAAGCTCATATCTGCTAAACCAAGTGACAAAGGTAATGCAAACCAGTTACACAAGTGCTTAGTTTTACTGTCCCAATAATCTGAGACGTGATCTTTGTAACGATAAAACCCCTTTAACTTTACAGATATTAGTGTGCTATTGTCCCACTTCTATTTACCAAACAACAAGCACCTTCTACAAGACACTTCCTATACAGAGTTCTGTACAACCATCTATCATATACAGTAGCGTTAGTCACTCACAGATTACTATTGTATCTGTAAAATAGATGTGTTATATGCTGTAACCTTAAAAATGGATGCTATAGCAGTCTTTAGATGACAGATACAACCGTATGGCATCCAACACAACCTCCCTTATGCATATGTCACCGTCTCCTAGTGTACATTAAAGGGGTTGTCCCACTTTAGATATGCCATCAATGTCTGATAGCTCCGAGTCCCAGAGGTGGGACTCGGATCTATCTCCAAAATAAGATTGATCTGACGATCAGCTCAGCCAAATTGCGACAACGGCCAGCTGGGGGAGGAGGCACGGTTGAAGCAAAATCAATCTTTAGGGTGCTTTCACACAGTGCATTTTTGGTACGTTTTTTATCCTTTTTTGCGCTTTTTTTGTGCAGGAAGGCACAGCAATTAATGTTGTACATTGCTACACAAAAATCACATCAAAAATTGTGGTAAAATCGCGATTTATACCACAATTTTTGCCTTTTTTTTGTGTAGCAATGTACAACATTAATTGCTGTGCATTCCTGCACAAAAAACGCATAAAAAAAAGCATCAAAAAAGCACCAAAACCGCACTGTGTGAAAGCACCCTTAGGCAATTAGGCTAGGTAATGTAGAGACCAGCTCCCAAATTCAGCCAACGAATAAAATGAATCCTTTTAATGTAACCCAACTAAAATTATACAGTACAAAACATGGCAAATGAGCACTATAATGACTGTGGCCAAACGTCATCTTGCTGATGTGTTTCAGACAGAATGAGTCCTTAATCGTAGCATGCTATGATTAAAGACTCATTCTGTCCGAAATGCATCAGCAAGATGATTTTTGGACGCAGTCATTAGAGTGCTTGTTTGCCATGTTTTTGTACTATGTAATTTTAATTGCATTATAATAGGAATAGTTTTATTTGTTGGTTGGATTTGAAAGTTAGTCTCTACGTTACCTTTCTTTAAGACAAGCCCCGAAACCTCTCCATTCTGAACGGAATGGTGGTGGGGACTCTCCCATAGACATGAATGGGACTTCTGAGTAAAGCCAAGTGTCGACGTAAAAATCTGTTGTGTGAACTTAGCCTTACTTTCAACCTCCACATAGTCATTTTTGGAAGCCAGGCATGTGTGTTTGCTGTAAGTTAGCTGTGTATGCTGCGCACTTTGTCATCTTGATTAGTGTTGAGCGACTATAATCGACAAAGTTTAAATCGGCACGGTTTTTATGTTGATGGGAATTTTCCAATCATGTGACAATTTAGGTGAGAATCTGTGCATAATCTATTACTATCGCGCCATTTTCGCCGCTTCCTGTCATTTTGGCGGCCAGCAAATCAGCTTAGAGAATAGAGCAGGGTGAGCTGTGTGTGCGACGTCATGACTGGGATGTGTATGGTTGCCATTAGCTGGAAAAATCACCTCGTTTTATATAGAACAGCCCTTCCTGTTCAGCATCAGTGTGTCAGTGTGTCATAAGAGCAGGAAGTGTGTTAGCTTTCTCCTCAAAACAGCTCAGTGACACAGTTCTCTTTGTTCATACAGACAACTATGCTTTTAACTGTGAACATTAGAACATAGGTAGATTAGAGAATTTCAGTTCTTAGGTAGGCTGAGAATTTTAAAGAAGCATCTAGCGCTTGTACAGCCGCAGGGGGGGGGGGGGGGGGTGAACACAGACAGGCAGGCAGGCTTTTGAAAGGAGAGTGTATATTGTGCAGCCCAGACTGCTTTGAACCTGCATTGAAATGGCTTTTTTTTTACCAGTTTTTGGCCAGTTTTGGTGAAATAGTATCTTGTATTTTGTGCAGCCCAGTCTTGTTCAAAGACCCACCTTGTACTTACATTAGGATACAGAACTTTTCTACTAACTGCAGGTGTATTTCATAGGTGCAAAAACCACCTTTTATTATCCGTACACAATTTAATTAGGGTTTTTTTTCACTTTTGTGCAGCCCAGTTTTGTTCAAAGACCCACCTCATACTTACATTAGGATACAGAAATTTGCTAGTAATTGCTGTAATAATTCATAGGTGCAAAACCCACCTTATATTATTATACATACACAATTTAATTAGTTTTATTTTAACTTTGGAACACGCCATTTTTGTTAAAAGACCCACCTTTTTTTTACATTAGGCTACAGACATTTGCTAGTAATTGCTGTTGTATTTCATAGGTGCAAAACCCACCTTTTTGTCACAGTCCGTGCCACGTTCCTGTCCTTACGCTGCGGCCTCTGCTGCGAACCGCAGTCGTACCTATGTCCCTATCGCAGATCTGGTTCCTGTTGCAGTGTCACTGTGAGCGCTCCTATAGCCGCTGCTTACTCACCTGTGATTGCTGTGCGGCTTTCTCTTGCTGGCCATGCTGCTCCTCCATCTTGGCTGTTGCCCTATTCCTTGTAGCTCTATAGAGGGCGGCGGCCACATCTTCCCTTTCTTTATTCCCACAGTGTGCAGCGGGGTTGGGCTTCCTCTGCCAATCCTCTTCCACCTGTGGGTTTATAAGCCTGCTACTCCTCACACTCCCTGCCTGATCCTTGTTGTGTCATGTTGTCTCTTGGTGTAGTCTGTTGTTCCTGTGTATTGTCTTCTTGTTGGTGTCCTTGTGGTATCCTCTATGTTTGGTTAGTCTCCATGTTGTTTTCCATGTGTCTGTCTGCACCTTTGTCTGTGAGCTTCTTTGCCATGTTAATGCCTTAGTTCCTAGCTTGTTTCTGCTGTCCCTGTTTCCATGTCTGTGAGTTTTCTTGCCTTGTTCTCTTGCTGTGTTTGTGCCCTGGTCATGCCTTGTTCCCTTGCCTGAGTCCTAGCCTTAGTCTCTGATCTTGTTCTAGGTGTTGTTTCCAGTCAGTCTTTTGTACCTTGGCTTCTGTTTAACTTCCTGTTTGGCACCGTTTGGGTCCGTCTGTCTTTTGTTCTGTACCTGTACATTTTTAAACTTCTTGTCTGCTTTGTCTCTGTTCCATTCTGTTGGTGCCTAGTTTTGGCACTCGGGCCCTTTCCTGGTCAGCTGCCTGCGGGGGGACTGCTCTGGGGTGGCGCCTGGTGGCTGTTGGGTCAGTCAACCTTACCACCAAAGGCTCTGTGAAGATGCCCATCCCCATGGCCACTTGGTTACGCCCCCTCGGAGCAAGCCCGGCAGTGGTCCAGTGGCTCCACTACACGCTTTACCCGTTCATTCTGTTACACTTTTATTATCCGTACACAATTTAATTAGGTTTTTTTCAGGCCATTTTTGTTCAAAGACCCACCTTGTACTTACATTAGGATACAGAATTCTGGCTAGTAATTGCTGTTGTATTTCATAGGTGCAAAAACCACCTTTTATTATCCGTATAACATTTAAATAGCTGTATTGCACTTTGGTTCGCCCCAGTTTTTCAAATAGCCACCTTCTACTTAAATTTGGATACAGAAATTTCTTATTTACTGTTGGCGTATTTCATTGGTGCAAAAAACACTGTTTGTTATTCGTATAACTTTTAATAGCTGTATTGCACGTGGTGCGGCCCTAGTTTTTTTCAAATAGCCACGTTGTACGACAATTCTGATAGAAAAATTTTCTAGCAACTGTTCTCGTTTGTCATTGCTGCAAAAATGCAATTTCTCATCCGTGTAACTTCTGAATAGTTTTATTGTGCTCATTGAATCTCAGTTTGGCGCAGATAGCGCACTTGTATGATAGTTTGTTGAAAACTATCAATTCCTAGTCCTACTGGGCAAGTTGTAAATCCCTGGGACTGAAGGAAGAACACTTGATTTTGTCTTACGGTTCTTCCACCAGACCGCATTTCACAGGTATTCGCTAGAAACATTTCAGTTTCTAATCCTAGTTGGCTGTAGTTAATTAGAGGGATTTAAAAATAGCTGTGATTTGCCATCTTTTAATAAGAGACTGTCAAAAACTCTTCCATACTTTCTTAAATTGTTATCTTTCTTAACATGGACCAAAATGCAAGTGGTAAGCGAGCAAAGAGGGATGTAGGACATGGAGGTACGAGAGAAGGTGCTCCTTCCAGTGCTGGCGACAACACGCAAGCCAGCGGATCGTCGGTTGCAGGACCGTCGGGCCTGTCATCGCTGGGTCAGGGCCCTGTGAATCTCAGTAACCAACAGCGTCGCCAATCTGTTCTTCAGTGGTTAATTCAACCTGCATCCAGCAGACTCCTTTTTCTGGCACTTTTTTAAATCTGGGGGTCATGCAGGTTTGGGGCTCATGCTGTGGACCAGGACAGGTATAGTCACTGTCCAGTTCAAATACAATGGTGGTTCAAATACTCCTTGTTTCCGAACTTTTTAATCTGTGGGTCATACAGGTTTGAGAGTTATGCTGCGGTACAGGACCTGTATAGTCAATGTCCAGTCAACTAAAAGGAGGTTCAAGACTCCTTTTTCTAGCACTTTTTAATCTGTGGGTCATGTAGATTTAAGGGTCATGCTGCGGTTCAGGACAGGGATAGTCTATGTCCAGTGAAACTAAAATGGTGGTTGAAAGACTCCTTTTTCCGGCACTTTTTAAATCTGGGGTCATGCAGGTTTGGGGCTCATTCTGTGGACCAGGACAGGTATAGTCAATGTCCAGTGAAACTAAAATGGTGGTTCAAAGACTCCTTTTTTCCGCAGTTTTTAAATCCGGGGGTCATGCAGGTTTGGGGCTCATGCTGTGGCCCAGGACAGGTCAGGTATAGTCAATGTCCAGTGAAACTAAAATGGTGGTTCAAATACTCCTTTTTCCAGCACTTTTTAATCTGTGGGTCATGCAGATTTAATGGTCATACTGCGGTCCAGGACAGGTATAGTCACTGTCCAGTTCAAGTAAAATGATGGTTCAAATCATACTGCCTTCTGGCACTTTTTAATTTGTAGGTCATGCAGGTTTAAGGGTCAGGCTGTGGTGCAAGACAGGGATAGTGAATGATCTGTGAGTTTTTTTCTGTGAGTTTTTTTCTGTGACTTTTATAACCCAAGTGTGTTGCCTAAGATGTAGCACGTATCCATTTGACTGTTGTGGATGTTAATTCCAGCTTCTCCAGCCCTGTTTGGGTGTAAGAATGAAGGTAATGTTCCTCTCCCATAGACTTTAATGGTCATCGGCGATAATCTATTATCGACTATCGGAAATCGTCTTAATAATTGACGATATCGACTATCTAATCGATAACGATAGTTGACACAATCGCTCATCACTAATCTTGATGTGACATTAAGTCACTGCAGTTGTGTGTATTTTGTGTAGCAGTTATATTTTTGGGCACATGTTATCATCGGAGGCAAAAAATGTTGCTGTAGGCTTGTATCTCAATCAAAATTTGTTGGTGCCTCCTGGCATTCAGCAAATAGGCTAAATGCCCCTGCCTAGCTATGCCCTGGTATACAACATGACATCCTGTACATTATTCACTAGCTGAAGCAACATATGCGTAGCAGTGGTTTGGTTGAACAGACATTACAGTTACATGTTTAATATGACATCTTGTGACATTGTTACACAAGCACTACATTAAGACATTAAGGCATATTAAGACATTTTGTCATGAAGTAGTTTTGGTCATTGGAGCCATGCAGTTTCACATAGCCACAGCCAGCTTTAGACTCGCACTTCCTGGTCCGGCCGTGGGTGGTTCTATAGTAGTGATTAACACATCAGCTCTGTTCATAGCTTATTCCTGTTACGTAGATAGAGATAAGACTCTGCAGGAGATGACTCACCATGGACAGTGAATTACTGATGGCAGCTTAGAGCAATGAAGAAAGAAAAGAAAAA
>JAODAL010074925.1:0-14189 GCA_025379985.1 Phyllomedusa bahiana
TGCCCACCACCGGCGCCACGCGTAACATGCTAACCACCACCCGCCGCGCTATAACGTGCAACCCCCGAGACACCCCCTGTAACAGGCTAACCACCGGCCTGCTGTGCGCGAACAGTGCAAACCACCGACCCCGCCGCGCTGTAACAGTGCTAACCACGATTTGCAACAGGTAACCACCGATGCCGCGCTGTAACATGCTAACCACCGATCCCCGCGTTTAAAACCCAGTGTAACCACCGAGTCCCGGCATAACAGGGAAAACCCCGAGCGCCGCCTGAAACTTGCAAAACCCCGAGTCGTCGCGCATAACGTGCAAACCACGATGCCGCGCTATAAACATGTAAACCGGCTGCAACATCTAACCCCGACCTGCTGTCCTGAAACAATGCTCACCACCGGCTGCAACAGTGCAAACCCCCGAGCCGCCGCGCAAAACGTGCTAACCACCGCGACTGCAACAGTGCTAACCACCGAGCTGCAACAGTGCTAACCACCGAGCCTGCTGTGCGCTGTAACACTGCTCACCACCGAGCTGCAACAGTGCTAACCACCGAGTCGCCGCGCTGCAACAGTGCTAACCACCGAGCCGCCGCGCTGAAACAGTGCTAACCACCGAGCCGCCGCGCTATAACAGTGCTAACCACCGAGCTGCAACAGTGCCCACCACCGAGCCGCCACGCTGTAACAGTGCTAACCACCGAGTCGCCGCGCTATAACAGTGCTAACCACCGATCCGCCGCGCTGTATCAGTGCTAACCACCGAGTCGCCGAGCTATAACAGTGCTAACCACCGAGCCGCCGTGCTGTAACAGTGCTAACCACCGAGTCGCCGCGCTGTAACAGTGCTAACCACCGAGTCGTCGCGCTATAACAGTGCTAACCACCGACCCCGTGCTAACAGTGCTAAACCACCGAGCCGCCGCGCGTAACAGTGCAAAAACCACCGAGCGCCGCGCTATAACATGCTAACCACCGAGCCCCGCGCTATTAACAGTGCTAACCCCCCCGAGCCCCGCGCTGTAACAGTGCTAACCACCGAGTCGCCGCGCTGTAACAGTGCTAACCACCGAGTCGCCGCGCTATAACAGTGCTAACCACCGAGCCGCCGCGCTATAACAGTGCTAACCACCGAGCCGCCGCGCTGTAACAGTGCTAACCACAGAGTCGCCGCGCTGTAACAGTGCTAACCACCGAGTCGCCGCGCTATTTCAGTGCTAACCCCCGAGTCGCCGCGCTATAACAGTGCTAACCACCGAGCCTGCGGTGCGTTATAACAGTGCTAACCACCGAGCCTGCTGTGCGCTGTAACAGTGCTAACCACCGAGCTGCAACAGTGCTAACCACCGAGCTAACCGCGGAGCTAACCAGTGAGCAACTGTGCTGTTTTAAGTAGTAAAATATATATACCACCCCACTCACCTACAGATTAGCCCTGCCAGTTGTCTGCTTGGGTCTTCTGTTTGCTTCCAGTTTGAGCAACAGCGCTGCAGCCACTGAGGTGACGTTTCCTACCACTTGTAAGTGAATACTCGGAATAGTGAAGACAATGACACGTAACCGCCGTAGTTGCAAAAACCCTGACCCGAAAAATAACAGAGACCCGAGCAAAAAAACGCTGCAGGAAGGGGAACAAGCTTGAAGGCAAGAGGGCTGGGGCTTTTTCAGCAGCAGCACCAAAGGTTTTTTTTAAAAAAATTTTACCTGAAAAGCCCTTTAAATTGATATCGTTTTATATAATATTTCTAATAAAAAATTTTATAAACAAAAACTTTTTATACATTTTAAAACACACTATTTCACAATAGTCAGTCCAATCCCAAAAAACCCTTAAAAAATACCCCCCCCAAAACGTCTCCCAGAAGTCAGGAAAAACCCCTCATATTAAATATAGTTTTCTTTACAATAGTTTAAACACCCCTCAAAATTTTTTGCAATTGTAAATTTTAAAACTTTTCATAGGACAACAAATAAAGGGGTACCAAAATTTTATGCAATTTAAAAATAGGGCAGTGGGAAAAGGTTTTTTAAAACAGGGTTTAAAAATTTTGGGTTTACAAAGTCAATGGGTTTTCCCACCCTAATTTGGGCCCCCATGGCGGGATTCAACAAGATAAACGACCCCCCAAAAACCCCAGGGCCCCCCACTGGGGCCCCCTTAAAAAAACTGGGGGGTAAAGGTGCTGGACCCGGGCCGGGGTCTCCAAACCTAAACCCTATGGAGGGATCGGGGGGGCCCCCCTCAAACGGAAAGGGGGAGGGGAAACCCAAGGGCTCTAAACCCCCCACCAGCTCCGTGATGTCGTCATGGGGGAAAAGGAAAGGGGGGTGAACCCGGGCTGCAACCCTTTTAAGCTTTTTAGTGACCTCCATCCCAAAAGAAATGAAGGGAAGGGTGGGAAATAAGGGGGGGCCACACAGAAAATGACACGAGGGCAAAAAATTTGTCCATTTGGGCAATTTGGGGTTTTCCCCCAAATTTTGTGGCCCCTTAGGGGGGTCCTCACTTTTGTGGCCCCTTAGGGGTGTCCGCACTTTTTTTGGGGCCCCTTAGGGGGGGTCCTTTCCCCCTTTTGTGGTCAATTTTTACCTAGGGGTTTTCCTTTTAAATTTTATTTTTTCCAGGGGTTGGTTTAAAAACATTGATTTTTGTTTTTTGTTTGAGTTTTTAAAAATTTGAGGGAGGGGCCCCCCCACCTTTTTCCCCCCCCCCCCTGTGATTTTTCAAGCCCCGGGGACTGACTACTTTACATTTTTATCACTTAGGGTTCCTCCAAATTTTGTGGGCCTTAGGGGTGTTCCTCACTTTTTTTTCCCATAAAACATTGATGCTGTATTCCTTTTCCCCCGTGGAAAACAAGCCGGGCACGAAATCTTTAAATTGTATCACTTAGGGGTTTTTTCCTTTCCCTTTGGGGGGTTTACTTTTTTGGGGGGTCCACACTTTTTGGGTCCTTTGGGTGTTCCCCCAAATTTTTTTATCGGGTTTTTCCCAAAAGGGGGTGTTCCCTTTTTTTTTGTCCCCATGTTTAAAAAAAATTTGGGTTCTTAGTTTACTTTTTCCCTTGAGGTACCAAAAGGGCCTGGGGCCCACCTTTTTTTCCCCCACTTTAACCCAAAATTGTTTCAAAGGGGTTCAGATCCTTCCCAAAAAAAAAAAAAATTTTGGTTTTGGTTTTCCCATTTTTTTTTAAACCCATTTTTTAAATTTTCCCAAAAATTAAATTTAACCCTTTAGGGAAAAAAAATGGTTTAACCGTTGGACTGGTTACATTTTTTAAAAATTTCTGGTTTTAATTTGGGGAATTTGGTTTTTAAAAAATGGTGGGGGCCCTGGGAAAATTTTTTCTTTTTCGATTCTGTATAAAAATGTGAGGGGTGCCCTGACTTCTGGAAAAACAAAATGCAGATATAATATGGGTTTAAAAGGGTTGTTCCTGGGGGCTTTTTTTTCCTGATTTGGGTGCCCGTATATAATTGAGGGGTGGCCTGACTTCTCTTTAGTCTGATAAAAATGTTAAAGGGGGGTCCTGACTTTTTTCGATTTCTTGGGGTTACCTTTTAAAAGGGAGGGGGGTCCTTTACTTTTCTGAAAGGGGGGGTTTTCCAATTTTATATAATGTTGGGGTGTCCGGGCTTCTTGGGGAAGCTGTATATAATTGGGGAGGGGTGACCCGGGCTTTTTGAGATGCGTAAATAATGTGGGGGGTTGGCCAACTGAAAATTTTCCCGAAAATCTGTATTTTAATTGAGGGGGGTCCGGGCTTTTGGGGGATTTCTGTATAAAATTGAAAGGGGGTCCCCTTTACTTCTGGGAGATGCTGTAAAAATTTAGGGGGGTTTTCCCGACTTCTGGGGGATGCTGTATATAATGTGAGGGGGGTCCTGACTTTTGGGGGATGCGTAAATAATGTGAGGGGTGTTTTTTAAAGTTTTAAGGATTAAACCCAAAAAAAAACAAAAAAAAAAATTTTTTTTTTTTTAAAAAAACCAAAAAAAAATTTTTGGGGGGTTCAAGGGAAAACCCCCCCCCAACAAAAAGGGGAAAAAAAAAGGGGAAGCCCAGGGGAAAAAAAAAAAAAAATTTAAAAACCGGGGGGAAAAAATTACATTTTAATTTTTGGGGTGTTTTATAAAAATTTTTGGGGGGGCCCCTTTCCCAATTTTAGTCAAAAAGTTAGGGTTCCCCCCCCCCATTAACCCCCCCGTTTGGGAAAAAAATTATTTTCCCCCCCCCTTTTTTGCATTAACCTTTTTAAAAAAGGTTGCAAAAATTTTTGGGGTTTTCCAACCCCGAAAAGAAAAAAAAACCCAAAACCCTTCTTTTTTTTTTTTGCCCCCAAAAATTTCCCCAAAAAAGGGGGAACAAAGGGAAGTGGAAAAAAAGGAAAAAGGGAAAAAAAAAAAAAGGAAGGGGAGGGGGGGGGGGGTTCATTGGTCCAAGTTTTTTCTCCCCTTTTTAGACCCTTTAAAAAAAAGCGCTCCCGGGAAAAACAAGGGAAAACCTTCAACTAGTAAAAAAAACCCCGCCCTAAATCAGGGTTCCCCCAGTAATAGTGAAACAAAAAAGGGGGGGAGGGGCAGTTTCCCCCCGTAAGGTGTAGGACAGGAAAACGTCTAATGGTCCGGCCGGCGTGGGACCCGGGGAAACGGAAGTTTCTGGACTAGGAAAAACGGGCTAATGAATATAAAGCGAAAGGGCTGGGGAAAAATGGGGGGGAAAATTTAAAACCCCCTAGGTGGGATTTAAAAACCGGGGAGCAAGGGGGACGGGGAGGGAAATAAAGGAGGTCACCCAGCAAATTAATTTAATTTTGGGTTAAAATTGTATTTTTTCAAGGAAAGGTTTTTAGAATTGAACTTATTTTTGTCTTGAGAAAAAAACGGGGTTCGGGGGGGGGGGGGGTACCCTGAAAAATTTATAAAAAAATGGTCCCCACAAAAATAGGGGAAAAATTATTTATTAAACCCATTAAAAAAATAAAAGGGGCAATTTTCCCTTCGGGTAAGAAAAAAGGATTTTAATCTCCAAGGAGAAGAGCGTTTTTTCCCCTGTAAGAAAATGTGAATCTGTGGAATAGCCCCCCTGAGGGGTGGCCCCAGCAGGAAAAAGGTGAGGGTTTAAAGGAAAAAACTTTTTTTTAAATTAAATGGAATTAAAAAATATTAATGGGGTATGTAGCGTATTTTTAAAATTCTGGCCCCGGTTGGGGGGGGCCCCTGGGGTCAGGATGGGGTCCCCTCCTGGAGCTCTGGGGGGAGAGTGGGGTTTTCCCCCTGGGGGGGCAGGGATTGGGTTTTTGCCTTGTTGGGGTTTCCGGGCTTTTTACCGTGGGGGGGCCCCCGGGTTTTAAAATCCTTGTCTCCCCTCCCTTCCCCACATTTTACCCCCCCTTGGTGGGAAATTGATGGGGGACCGTGTTCCTTTTTTTTCAACCGTAAAAAAACTTCTATGATCATTAAACATGCATGCACCACCCACACACACCACACACCAAATTTTTTGGGGTTTGGGGGGGAAATATTTGCACCAAACCCCCTTACCAGTGTAGCACTAAACACAGGCCCCACCAAACAAAAGCCCATCCCAAAAATCACTCCACTGTGCCCCCAAATCCGCAGGTAGTGGAGGAGATATTAGTATTTATAGTTTTGCAGCATTTTTTGGGGGAAAAGTTCTGCCCTTAGGGTTTTTCTTCTATACGATATGTTCACAGGGCTGGATTTGGATGCTGAATTCGTGTCCAAATTGGACTGTAATCCAATGGAGAGAAAAAAACCAAAGCACACAGCTCTGATTTTCCTCGGTGCTGAATAAAAGAAGTGACGTCAATTCTTGAGGCGTTTCAGTCGGAAGGTTCAGTGATTGGAGGCTAAAATCTGCCTTGAAAGTCATCAACAATTGAAGAGTCACATCTAAAATCCACGCTGAATCAGCAGGAATTTTGGTTGCTATGGGCTTCAATTGGTTGCCCATAGCCCATGGGCAACAAAGACAGTGTTCCTGCTAGACAGTCTTTATACCTAAGGCCCATAAATTCATAAATGTGTCTAATCTTCTGGGGTTGGTGCCCCCTAAGAACTGGCACAGATAGCAGTGTCGAGGATGTCGGACGGTGCGCCCCTTTTTGGTGCAAATTTTTTACCCTGTCGGACGTGGGAACAAATTTATTTTTGCGGGGCAGCGATTTCATGTTTTGGCCAATGTTTTTTTATGCCTATTTTGCATCAGTATTTTTGGGTCCAAAAAAACCAGAAGAGGTCCAAGGGCCCAAGGAAGAGAGTCCTTGTGGAAGATGTCTGTGCCGAAGTTGAGCTGATACTTACATTTGAAAGTGTTCACGGTCTTTTTCAAAGGGGAGTCAGAAGACAAAATCCCCCTGGGCCGAAAAAAGCGCCCCCCTCACCCCTTTGAAATTTGGGAAATTTAACCCATGAACTGCGACACTTTTTGGCATGAGCGCTACATAAAATGTGTCTTATCCTACAAAACGGCTTGACCCCCCGGGGGAGCGGGCGAGTCAGAAGGTTTGGGGCATGGCTGCAAAGCGCTTCTGGTGTTGGGAAACTACAACTCCCATCATGCCCATGAGTAATATTATAAATGCATGATGGGGGGTTTTATTTCCCCAAAAGCTGGAGGTTCGTTGCCGGGCCACTGGTCTAGGTTGTCGGATGGAGTCCTTTTTGGTGCAAATGCTTTAGGATTATGTCGCATATGGCGCACACCATTGTTTGTCGCGACGTATGAAAAACCGGCACAGTGACTTTCATCCATCTGGGCCAAGGTTTCCATGATACTTTTTCTTTCCATGTTTTTTTCTTACAAATCTTGCTGCATACTACGTGTCCAAAAACACCATGTAAACCCGGCCTTACAGCCACCGTCCTGGGACATGTATCTACTATAGCTGTGTACATATAGCACCCTGCACAACAGCACATGGGGGCCGTACAGCATAGGACGCCATACACTGCCGAGCCCAGATATTAGGAGCTGATGAGCTGCTCGCAGGGAAGAGGCGTCTCTGGTCCTGGTGACATTTGCATCGTGAGAGAATCTGAACAATCTCTCAGTGTTTATTTCCCATCACATCCCGACCTTGTGTAAAGATGTCAAACTGTTTATAAAAGATCCAAACCCTGATATACACCATGGAGCGCAGCACACACACGGCTCCTATGTCACTAATGGGGGCACACACCGTGTACTGCTAAATCATACTGGGTGGTTTAAGTTACTACTTGAGCTCCCATCCAGGGGAAGAACAAGAATTCAAAGGGGCCCATAGCATAATGAGATGGGGCCCCACCACCTAAGGACAGTAAACTAAAACAGCAGCAGAAGTAGCAATAATCAACAATATAAATAATACCGCCATATATCAGGGAACCCACATAGTAGAGGGGGATAAAAATTTAAAACCATTAACGGGAAACCCCAAATAGGTGGAGATTAAAAATACGGCCCTTATCAGAGAAACCCAAAAAGTAGAAAAGCGGAGGGGTATTAAAAAATATGCCATTTCAGAGCCCAGGTAGAGCTGGAGTTAAAATAATAATTTCCCTATCAGGGAAAACCCAAGAGTAGAGTGGAGATATAAATAAACAGCAAAATGTCGGGAAACCCCCTAGTGGTGGAGTATAATAAAAAGTATATCAGAGGAAAACCCCATTGTAGAGTGGAGTTAATAATACCCGCCAAAATCAGGGAACCCCATGGGCTGGAGAATAAATAAGCCATTAAACAGGGAACCCCCAAAAAAAGAGTGGAGATTAAAATTCCCCCATATTAGGGACCCCAAAAGTAGGCTGGGTATAATAAACCGCCATATTAGGGAACCCCAAAAGTAGGCGGGGGATATAAATTAAAAATGCCTATTCAGGAACCAAAGTTGGGTGGGGTTTAAAAAAAACCGAAATATCAAACAACATAGTGAGCTGGTTAATAAAAAACCTTTATCCGGGGAACCCCCCATAGTAGGTGGAGTATAATAATACCGCCAATTTTCAGGGAACCCAAGTGAGCGGGATAAAAAAAGCCATTATCAGGGGAAACCCCCTGAGGTGGAGATATAATAATACCCGCCATATATCGGGAACCCCATTTGGCTGGAGTATAAAAACCTATACAGGGAACCCACCCAGTGAGCAGGGAAAACCGCAATCAGGATGTTTGGTTCTTATCGCAACCCCCGATTCCTTTAGCAGGACAACCCAAAGGGGCCTAATGGATCCCATTGACTACAAGGGGGTGTGTTGGATCTTTTTGCCCTTTTTTGGAAAAAGTTGGGCCCCAGATTCGGGTGTCGGATGGGGGTTACTGGGCCTCTTTTGGGGGGTTTTGGGGCCCATCGGTACTTTATTATTAAACTTTTTTTTTAGAAACGTTGGCAAAATGTGAACCCGGCCCCCAAACCCAAGCGAATACCCCAATGATGGAGCCATGAAAGCCATTTAGCGCTGACAGCAAAGCCACAAGAAACCTACAGCAGAGAAGTATAACAAGAGGCAATAAGCCAAAAACTAACCCCCACCCCCACCCCCATCTGCTCAACGGCTCCCACTAAGGGCCGACTCCAATAACAGCTGGGTCCTTAGGTAATTGCTAGTACTGCACTCCTTAGTCTTCAAAGCGACTCCAAGCCAAAGCCTCCTGATTGCTATAGGTCACTTGATATCCAGACTCCTGTGGATTCCCCTTGGGTGCAGGATTAGACGAATATTCCTATATTTAGTACAGATGATGGATTTCCACCTCCGTATCCAGAACCCTTTAGATTGCCGGGTTTCAGCTCCATAGTTAGTTTCCATTTTTTTTATTGTAAGAGGTCAAAAAAATTTAGGGCCCCAGGGGGGGGCCCCAAATATAGAAGAGGGGTTTTTGGAAAAGGGGGCCCTGGTGCAGAGGTCAAGGGCCTTTCCTCCTTCGCCCTTTTCTAGGATTCTGTGGGTTTTTCCCCCCCTCAGAGCTTTTCCCGAAAAAGAGACCACTAAAAAGTATGATATGTTTACCGTGCCCCTCCCGCGTCCCAAAGGGCTTTTTTTTTTTCCGAACCCTTTTAATCTTTGGCCTTAAGTTTCCCGGACCCCCAAGGGTAAAAATAAAAAGCTTTTGGGGGGTCTGAAAAAATTTCAAGAGTCATTAGACTCAGTACCCTCCCCAAAAGATAAAAGGGGGTTCTCAAATAATATGGGGGAGGGAAAAAGATTTTGGGGGACTTTCAAGAACCAAAATCGGGCTTAAAGGGAAAACCCCCAATTTAGTGGGAAACAACCAGGTTTTGGGGAAGTCTAAAGGTCAAGCATTTGCCCAAAAAAAAAAAACCCCAAACCAGGTCATGGAGGTTGTCTGTGGCCCAAATATTAGTTCAATAACCAAGAGCAAGCAGGTCATGGAGGAAACCTAAGGACCAAGCATGAGCCCAAAAACCCACAGCAAGCAGGTCCTGGAGGACGCCCAAAGACAAAGCATTAGCCCAAAAACCCAGAGCAACCAGGTCAAAGAGGACGTCTGTGGCCCAAGTATTAGTTCAATAACCAAAAAAACAACCAAGGGCATGGAGGACAAATAAGGAACCAAAAGCATGGGGCCCATAAAAAACCCCGAGCAAAAAGTTTTATGGAGGGCCCCCAAAGCCAAGCATTTGCCAAAAAAACCCCGAGGGAACCAGGTCTTTGGGGGATGTCTGGGGGACCCAAACAAATTTGCCCCCAAAAAAAAAGAGCCCCAACCCGGTCAAAGGGGACTTTCAAAGGACCCCGAGAAAACCCGGGTAATGAAAAGGGCGTTTGTGGGGCTGGGGCATTGGCCACAGTAACCAGGTCATGGTGGAAGTCTAAGGATCAAGAATTAGCCCAAAAACCAAGAGCAACCAGGTCATGGAGGATGCCCAAAGACCAAGCATTAGCCCAAAAAACCCACAGGGAAGAGATCATGGGGGACCCTTCCAAAAACCCCGAGTAACCAGGTCATGGGTAAGGCCCCAAAGGGCCAAGCATGAGCCCAAAAAACCCCCAAACAAACCGGTCAAAAAAGGACAATCTCAAAGGGCCCAGAGGTTTTTTTGGGATTTTAAGGACGTTTGTGGACCAAAAAATTAGCCCAAAACCAAACGCAACCCAAAAATTTATGTGCCCCCAAAGGCCCAAGCTTTGTTCAAAAACCCCCGAGCAAACCCGGTCATTTAAAAGGGCATTTCAAAAACCCAGAGCAACCAGGTCATGAAAGGGAAACTCCCAAAGACCCGAAAACCAGGTCATGAAGGACATCTCAAAGACCCAGAGTAACCAGGTCGTGAAGGATGCCTGTGGACCAAGCTTTAGCCAGGAAAAAACCCGGTCTTGGGGGACGTTGGGAAAAAAAACAAGTAAATTAAACCAAGGTGAAAACCCGGTCTGGGGGGGGGGCACGGGGGGAAAGTCTTGGAGCGTTTTTGTGAGGGGGGCTGACACAGGGAGAGCAGAGAAGGTCCTGAGAAGAGCGGATATTGCATGAGGGGAGGTATCTAGAGATTTAATGGGGGGAGAGGTTATGGATGGACCCCATTGTAGTCAGTGAGGTCCATCAAGTGCCGTTGGTGTCTGGCGCAGTCGCGGTGATGGAGGCTCCGACACAGATGTCAACCTCACCTAAGCGGCTTTTAGACACTTTCTAGGTTGCAAAGGAATCATTCGATCACAACCAAGTTGCCAATAATCAGCGCAGACTTTAACTTTCAGTCATATCTGCCAAAATCTCAACAGATTACCTACAAAGTTTTTGCTTAATTTATGTAAACCTCCCACGTCAGGTAAAAGTAGGTCAGTGATGATCCGGATCCAGGGCGGAGGTTTCTGCAGCCGGGGCGGTGCTGTATACATTATCATACACCGCTCTATCTTATCACAATGCTACATTGTCTCAGCTTGTAGCAATAGACGAGCTGCCAAATACACAATCAAGAATGTTGCAATATTCCATTATACTTGGGGGAGTGATGGAAGAGCACCAGGTAATGAAATACAAATGGGCGCAAACCTTCACACACCCCAAAAAAAATATACATAGGACTCTGAGCCGTGGCCGCCACTGAATGGGCGTAGCCAACCCCCCTTCAGACGGAAAATGGCGCAACTTTGGACACATGTTGACGCCGGAGGCGAGCGCCTGTTAATTAACTTGGCTCAATGCAATCAAAACAATCTCTTCTAAATGTATTTATTTAGATTTGTGTAGAAGAGGTGATAAGTCTGAGTCTTTGTGTTCGGGAAGGTTCACACGGCTGCAGTAGGGGCGTAGCTACAGGGGGTGCAGCGGTAGTGATCGCTACCGGGCCCGGATGACTTAGGGGCCCCAAAGGCCCCAGTACAGCTTAAGGAGATACCAGTTTTATAAATTGCATAAATTGGATTTTGCACTGGAGCTTTAAAGGGGTCGTCTCACTACAGGGATCGCTGCTTTATATGTTAAAGATCTTGCAACTTTGCAATATGTGTCCGTTACCAGTGTCCTACCTGTTCCTAGATATCCCCTCTTGTATGGGGTGCATCAGCTCCTCAGGTTGGGTATAGCTACAGACCTGTTTTCCAATCTCTCCTTTATAGGCTGCCAGCACTGGTCGCTATAGCTACATGACCCGTTCAATCTTCCTGATTTGGCTGGGCCCCACTGGTCGCTATAGCTAAAAGACCTGTTCGATCTCTTCCTGATAGGCTGCCAGCACTGGTCCCTATAGCTACAGACCTGTTCGATCTCTCCTGATAGGCGGGCCCGCACTGGTCGCTATAGCTACAAAACCTGTTCTCTTCCCCCTGATAGGCTGCCAGCCTGGTCGCTATAGCTACAGACCTGTTTATCTCTCCTGATAGGCTGTCAGCACTGGTCGCTATAGCTACAGACTTGTTCAATCTCTCTTCAGAGGCTGCGAGCGCTGGTTGCTATAGCTACAAACCTGCTCAATCTCTCCTGATAGGCTGCCATCACTGGTCGCTATAGCTACAGACCTGTTCAATCTCTCCTGATAGGCTGCCATCTCTGGTCGCTATAGCTACAGACCTGCTCAATCTCTATGCTGATAGGCTGCCAGCATTGGTTGCTATAGCTACAGACCTGGCTTCTACTGCAGCCTTAGTAGGAGCCAGTAAACACGCCCCTGAATTCAAAATGAAACCATGAAAACAGGACGAATCAATGTAGTGAGACAACCCCTTTAAGTTACGCCTCTGGGCTGACGATTTCCACGCTGAATCAATGTGAACGGGCTTTTTGGATGCAGATTTCAGGTGTGGATATAAAGCTCAATTTAGAGCCAGATCTCAGCCTCCAGCATAAAGTGTAAGGCTACGGCCACACGGCAAGTGCAAAGTGCCGGCCGGATTCTTATACAGAATATTGTATCATCCTTTCAGTGGTTTTGGGCGACGGTTCTGTCTGGCGTTTGCGTATTCGCCCGTCCCCCTAATCATTGAATAGCACAGCTTCCGTCTGAAAGCTGGAGGAACATTGTGCACGTTCCGAATTTTTTGGAACGCCGGCGGCTGAAAATCAGTTCAGTGTCGACTACTGGGTGGATTTTCTATCAAGGTCTATGGGGATGGCTGCTTGTCGGCATTGGTTGCTTGTCAAGAATTGACGTTGGTTCTTTTTCGGGAAAAACAATGGCGTTGTGTGCACCACTACTGAGACCGGATTGCACCAAGTGTCAGAAATCATCGCATCCAAATGTGTCGCCTGAACCTGCCCTCACGGCTCGCCAGCTAAGAAAGGTGCAAATTTTGGTAAATGTACAAAAATCTGCGACTTTTACCAATTTTGCGCCGCTCACGTCCTTTTAAAAACCAATACGGCATAAACCCAAAGTCGTAATTTTTATACCAGGGCACATCCCAAAAGGGTCAAAACGACAAATCCCCGTAACAAAAGATTTTACTTTTATAAATACGTATTAACCCTATAAAAATTTGGGAAAAATTTTTTTGATATAGAATAACAAATATTTTCAAAACATAAAAATTTTGGGCTTTTCTTTGGGAAAAAGCTAAAGTTCAAAAACTTTTTTTAGATTGCCCCCCAATTTTTTTGGTTGCTGCGAAATTCTTGGGGCATTTTTCTATGGCGGGAAAAACGTGGGTGCTGGGTTTCCCCTTTTTGCAGCCCCAAAAGTCCCGGGAATGCTGGGATCTGTAGTCCCCCCGCCGCCTGTCCCCGCTGTGTGGGTTGTGAGGACACTTTTTAACCTCCTGAGAAACCTGAAACCCCACACACACTCAGCTTTTGCTATAACAATGTGGCTGCAGTCCCAACTGCAGTTTCCCCAGGCGCAAAAGCATGGGAACCGGGTTTCGGCACTCACCTTTTATTTGGGGGGCGGGTCATTTAAAGTCCTTTTTTCAGGGAGGGCCAGCAGCAGGGGTCCCAAATCACCCCATGAAAGGGCCGAGGAGAATGGGTTTAAAGCACAGCCACACTTTTTGGCCATCGCTAACAGCTGTGAGCTCTGGCTGGTCCTGCAGCTCTTACAAGGAGCAGGAGGTGGGAGGAGGAGGAGAAGGAGGCAGCACAGCCCCCAATTACAGGCTATTGGGTGGGAAGGTGCACAAGGTGCAAGGAGGCTGAGATTGGGGTGGAAGGCGAGACACACACAACATGATACACCCGAAAAACATTGTGCAAGACAATTTCACACACAAAAAACCCCAGGGGACAAACCAAAACCCATAGTGCAAACAATTGGACACCCACACAAAAAGGGCAAGACAATAAAATCGACACATATTTCAAGACAATGCCCCACGAAAACAAGTGCAAGACAATCAACACGACAAGAAAAAAATGGCCAAAAAAAACAAATACCCCAAAGACACCCTAGTGCAAGACAATACAAACGTACAAAAAATAAGCCCAAAATTGGGGCAATGCACACGACACATAGTGCAAGACAATGCACACGACACATAGTGCAAGACAATACACACGCCACAAAAAAGGGAAAACAATGTTTAAAAGACCCATAGTGCCCGACAATACACACAACAATGGAAAAACAAAAGACACATTTGTGCAAGACAATACACACGCCCCATAGTGCAAGACAATTTCACACAAATTGATAACACAGTGGGGAAGACAATTTCAACGACACATAGTGGGAAGACAAAGAACCCCATGATACAAAACCCCACAAGACAAAATTCACAAAAACCCATAGTTT
>JAODAL010074926.1:0-14189 GCA_025379985.1 Phyllomedusa bahiana
TAAAAGCCACCCTACATCATTTAAAACGACCCCTACAATTACCAGAGTGCAATTAATGGGTTAATTAATTAAAAGTAAATTTTACATGATCGTTTTTAAAAAATTTGCTGCAAACCGGTTCATTTTGTAAAAGGGTTTCTCCTGATTAAAAATTCACCAAAAAAAAACACAGGAAACTCCATTAGGGTGTTTCACACGGTGTTTTTTTGGTGCGATTTTGATGCTTTTTTTTGTGCAGAAGGCACAGAAATTAATGTTTAAACTTTTGCGCACAAAAATCCAGCAAAAATCAGGGTAAAAATCGGGAAATTTACTGAGATTTTTGCTGCGTTTTTTTGTGCAGCAATGTACAGCATTAATTGATGTCCCTTTCCTGCAAAAAAAACTCATTGAAAAAGACATAAAAAACCCAAAAATGCACCGTGTGAAACCCCCTTTTAAAAAATTTTAACGTGTTCAAATTTGAAAAACATGCTACAAAAAGGTTTGATTTTTGCAAGTGTTATTTATTTTTTTTTTTTGGGCCAAAATCACGACCAATACGGGCACTTTTTTTCACTTAAATTTTTTTTTGTACAGTTGTTTCTAAATACAAAAATTCAGTAGGTGAATGTTTTTTTGGGGCATTTTGTAGTTTTTTTTAATTATAGGCTCCCATTTTTTCTGCATTAAAAATACTATCCCCGTCATATTTTTTTGTTTTTTTATATATTTTTCTGCCTTTTTTTTCAATTGAAAATTCATTTGAGTCCATGATTTTTGTTGGAAAAAATGCTCTAGAGAAAAAAACTACACAATTTTATAAAAATACACACAAAAATTGAATGAAAAAAGCAAAAACCCTCAAAAAACATGCTTTTTTTAAAGTTTTCTTTTGGACAAAAAAAAAACACCCATCCAAGGAATGTTGATTTGGATCCCCACCGCTTGCTAAAGGGGGGAACCACAAACCCCCCATCCCACTGGGGGCTATGCTCAAGGGGGCTTTGAATGGCAACATGCGCCCTTTTGCCTGTTTAAAGCTAGAAATTGATGGGGATACTAGTACAGTGCTCGGCTACTGCTTGCACTTTACTTTAAAACTAGCACTGTGGGGCAATTTGTGCCCTTTTTTTCATTTTCTCTATGGTGTAGTATTTAAAAGGGGAATGGGGACTGGGGTTTTAAATTTGGGTTTTCCTCACACTCTCTCATATGGTCACTGAAGTTCAACATGGCACCTCTTGGGGAAAGAACTGTTAGATGTAAAAAAAGAATTGTTTTTTCTACAAAAAAATGGCCAGGCCCGTGTGGCGAACCTTTTGAGCCGAGTGCCCAAACTGCACCAAAAAAAATCTTATTTTCGCAAAGTGCCGCCACCGAGGGAGGGAACAAGAGGGTGGGGGAAAACGGGCCCAAAAACTATAAGGGATGTGCCGACCGCTTTGCCCATTCCTCTGCCATTTTCCATTATCAGTGCCAAATTTTTGGGGAATACAGGTAAAAGGTGCTCAGCAACAGTTAACGAATAATACCACAACACCACGACCACATATCACCACCCACATAGTGACTGAAGAATACCTGCCAGGTATCACCACCACAAAGTGACTGAATAAGACCGCCACACAATGACCTTATATCACACCCCCATAGTGACGGAAAATACCGCCACGTATCACTACAAACAAAGTGACTGAATAATACCGCCACACCAGTACTGAAAATAAACCATTACACTTTGCACCCTATAAGAGATTACATTTCAAGCCCATTTAGTGATCTCACATGGTGACTTTCTCCAATGAGTTGTTCAGACATTCCCTTTTCTTTCCTCCATCCGTTCACACCCTTCATGCTGAGTTCTCCCAATCAACACCTCATCCCTGCAGATTTAGACCAATACCTTTAGAATCCTCACTTTTTCCAGCAACCCTTACCTTATAGTTTATAAGTCCCCGAAGTTTGGTAGGTTATAGGTCCCCTCAATTAGGCAGCTATAAAGATAAATTCTTGCTTCAGGAAGCAGGTATATAGATATAGGTCCTCCTCAGCAGATAGTTATAAGATAAGGTCCACCCAGGTAGTAACAGCTTCCCCACAGCAAAATACAGGTGATAGCTTCCCACAGCATTACAGGCAGCTAGCTCCCCACAGTCATATACACAGATAGCTCCCCCACAGCAGTATATAGCCAGCTCTCCCCACCAGGCAATATACAGACAGATAGCTCTCCCCACCAGCAGTATACAGACAGTAGCTCTCCTCACCAGCAGTATACAGAAGCTCTCCTCACCAGCAGTATACAGAATTGCTCTCCTTACCAGGCAGTATACAGATAGCTTCCCCACCAGGCAATAATACAGATAGCACTCCCCACCAGGCAGTATACAAGATAGCTCTCCCCCAGGAAGTATATAGATAGCTCTCCCACCAGCAGTATAAGCTAGCTCTCCCCACAGCCAGTAGATAGATAGCTCTCCCCACCAGCCAGTATATAGATAACTCTACCCCACCAGCCACTATTATAGATAACTCTCCCCCACCAGCCAGTATATACTCAGCTATCCCACAGCAGTATATACCACTCTCCCCACAGCAGTATATAGATAACTCTCCCCACAGCAGTATCAGAGTCCTAGCTCTCCCCACACAGTATAATAGATATAACTCTCCCCACAGCAAGTATATAGCCAGCTCTCTATTCAGCTCACAATCCCACCCCCACACTCTACACGCTACCTCCACCGTCCCCTCAGCAAGTATATAATATAACTCCTCCCCACATCAGTATATAGATATAACGCTCCCCACAGCCTATATGCCAGCACTTTCCACAGCAGTATCTAGCCAGCTCGCCCCACAGCAGTAATAATATAACTCTCCCCATAGCAGTATATAGCCACTCTACCACACAGTATATAGATAACTCTCCCCAACACAGTATATAATAGAACTCTCCCACAGCAAGTATACATATAACTCTCCCACAGCAGTATACAGCTAGCTCTCCCCACAGCAGTATATAGATAATTCTCCCTACAGCATATTATATAAATGCCACAAATAAAATAATAACATTAATACTCACCTTACCTCTTTCCCAGCCGTGCACTCCTCTTCTGTCCTCTTCTTTTCCAGCCGCATGTTCTCTTCTGTCCTCGTTCTTTCCCAGCGCGGGACACTCCTCCGGCCTCTCCTCAAGGCGCACAGCCATAACGGCTGTGCGCCAGAGGACAGGCAGCGGCGCGATGATGAAACTACATCACGTCGCATGCCCCACTGAGCACATGGGACCGCCGTGCAACCCTCAGCACTGAGGTCCACCGCGGACCCCACTCCGCTGTGTTTAGGCCTGGGTCTGCCGAAGGCCTCAATCTGACACGTGACGCGACGCCAAGACCCTCCCAGCTCGGCTTCCGGTGACAGTGCAGGCACCCAGCAAGTGCCAGCTGGCATGCGTGCCAGCAGAGATGGCCCTGCGTGCCACCTCTGGCATGCGTGCCATAGGGTTTTCGCCACCGCCGGCCTGGGCTATAAGACAATTGCAACAACCTAAAACTGAGCTGCAGCATGATGGCAAAGACCAAACAGAGATTAACAGACATATCCTCAGAACATGCTTCTCCAGGGGCAACCAAAGACTTTAGTTCATGTGCTCCATCGTCATATCCAGAGATGAGTGCCTCCAGCATTGCTGCAGAGATCAACCATGAACCATGTCCTGTGGTTCTGATAAGACCAAGATAAACTTATGTGTTCAGATGGGTCAAGCGTGTGTGACAGCAAAACCAGGGGAGAGTACAAAGACAAGTGTTGTCTTTGCCTACATAAAGCATGGTAGTGGGAGTGTTAAGGTACGGCTGCAATGAGTACTGCTGACGGGTGAGACTAACAGTCATTGAAGGAGCCATTGAAGTCAACATTTATTGACCTCAGAAAGGGAAACATGATTTGACAATACAGAAGCAGAGCATAATCCCCTCTACCCCCTCTGGGCTACAGGGAAGTATTCCAACATAGTACCACCGCAAACGCCTCCAAAGGGAAAACCCACACTGCATGCTAAAGAAAATGAGGATAAAGGTCAGGTCTGCCAAACTGTCTCCAGAACCTAAACCATATTGAGCACGTAGGGAATTCTCTCCATAAGGTGGATGAGGTCTCTCACATCCACCAGCGTCTTGATGTCATCATGGAGGAGTGGAAGAGGATTCCAGTAGCCGCAAGCTGTGAAGCTCCTAGTGAACTTCATGCCCGAGAGCGTTAAGGCATGCTGGAAAAAATGGGGTGGCCATTTAGAGATTGGCGAATATGATTCTAACGAAGTGGAATTCGTTTAGAATTTCAGGAAAACCTTCGTTCGACGAAGTCGACTTTTGGGGTACTTCACGTAGAACGAAGTGTGCTTTGAGTTGATAAAATGGCTGCGAGCACATGGCGTATACATGGGGCAAAGACAATCGGGAAGGAAGAAGGGCATAGCCTGCATGACATGTGTCAGAGATGAAGCCAATCAGAACCGGCGGATTCGTGACGTCACCGCACTAATATAAGCCGGCGCGACCTGGAGCTCATACCGCTCTCACTGTACTGAGTAGGGAAGGTGCTGCCGCAGCTGCTATGATAGCTCTTACTAAAGAAACTCATTTTTTATACAGTGATTTTTGGGGGGTGTCACAGCTTGTCTCAGAGACTGCTTCTCTTAACGTTTATTTCTATTTTGTGGGGATTGGATCTAGAAGTCCAGTGTGCGTCCAGTGCAGCTGCATAAAGTAATTTAAATCTATCTGCTCACCAGCACATTGAATTTCCAAGGGTGACTAAGCCGTTTTTCCTGTGCATTCATTTAAAGAAACAGCGTTTTTTACAATATAAATACCAATTCATTTTTGGCAGCTCAATTTCTTTTTGCGCAATTTACCTCCAGGGGTCACTTAAGTTTTTGTTCTGCAGTTGTGGAGCCTAAAATAAACCGTCATTTTTCACCGGCAAAAAATAACATTTTTCCGGTAGCATAATTCACAAGCGAAGGTTAATTTACAAGTTTTTCTCTTGTTGTGTAGCAAAATACACGCCATTGTAACAACGCTACAACGCTGGTAGTTTTTGGCTGCCTCAATTCTTTTGCGCTATTTATAATCCAGGGGTTAAACACTAGAACTACGAGGAGTCATTTTGACTCCTATTCGTTTTTTAATTTCTCTTCTGTGGACTACATTTTTCAGATTCCGGCTTGAAACTCGGTGGACTTATATCCTCAAATATGATGTGGAAAAAAGATTTTGTGAGAATAAATAATTTTGGTGAAAAATTTGCGCGGTTTTTTTCAAAATTTACCAAGAACTACTGCAGGGAGTCCTTTGTACTCCCTACTAAATCTGAGTCATTATGTCACTAAATGTTGCTTAATAGACGTTTTGGTGCAAAATTTTTTCACTCTAGTCTTATTTACCTAGATTGTTCATCTAGCTGAATCAATTTTACATGTCAACTTTTTACATTTTCCTTGTGTTTACCTGCTAGTAATTACTTGTAATGCTGAACCAAAAGCTTCGATTTACTCTAGGCTCTTATCTTATGCTAAAGAAGGGTGGTGTTGTCTAAGGTACAAGCAGGAGACAGTAATCTGGATAGTAACATTACTAGCAGATCAGCTGAAGAGACAAACAGACCAGACGCAGCCAGACCAGCTCTGAAGACTCATACAGGTATGAATTGATATGAATGTTTAGCTAGCTGTCACTGATACAGCCCACCTACGATTGAAAGGTGTTATGAACAGTTATTCTTTCTTTTAGTTTTTCATTTCATTTCTAATTATTCAGCAGGGAACTATATAGAAATTATGGAATTTGTGAGGAATAATGGAGAGAATACGTTTTGATAAAGCCTCAGGATATTCTGGCTACTTTGCAATCATACCGGAGATTGTATCGGTATCCGAAATGCAGGAACAAGTATTTGATTCTGACAGGATGAAGATTTCATTCCTCAGAACATATCAAGTGAAATCTGAAGACTCAAAGGAACAAATCCAGAAGGTAAGTAGTATATGTGTATTTTATTTGTTTCTTCCACACACTGAGTTAGGGCCTGTGCACACCTAGCAAATTTCTGGCTGAATACCATCTGAATTCTTTCCGCAATACAGCACGTACCTGCCCCTCATTGCCTGAAGCTCCGCTCCGAACCCCGGGCCGGACCGCTGTCAGGGACAGCAGACAAGCGCTTGCTTACGCGCAAGCACGGCTGCCGCCCAGACAGCGGCTCCAGCCCGGGGTTTGAGCGGAGCTTCAGGTATGAAACTCCGCTCTGTACCTGAGCGGGCAGGTACGGGCCGGGATGTGGTGAGAATATCCGGTCGGATATTCCGCCGCTAATCCAGCCAGTGTGCACGGACCCTTACAAAACAAAAATTCTAAATATTCATCAACTTTTTTCCAGATATTCCAAGCACTCAACTGGGGATCAGGGCTCATGCGTATATTTGCCTCGTGACATCCTCCCTGTCGTGACCGAAAAAAACAGCAAAACGTCCCAGAAATGAAAGACAACAGGTAACGATGCGGCGAAGGTAATCAACAACAAACACCAGGAAGCGAATCTGAGGAATTCTAGTTTCAGCGGATTGTATTGAATGGAAACCTGTTGGAAATTGGAGAACACTTGCCGGTAGGCCGTGACAGCCAAAATATATCTTCGAGAAGCACCTGGCCCTACAGATACGCCAGAAGAAATATCATTCTCGATAGTCCTATGAGCGCATGGCTTTATTTTTTGATTCATATATATCTGACACATATAAAAAAATGTACGCCTTGCAGAAGCATGCAGGAACATAAATTCCAGTTTACTCTATCTGATGAGGAGCTAGATGTATTCCTTGCGCTATTCTATGCTCACATGGAATATCTGGCACCGAACCCGTTCACTCGATTAGCAGAATTTGGTGTAATGACTGGGGAATACCGGTTTGCAAGCGACACTGACCAGGGACCGCTTTGATTGACAATTATGAGGATATCTCCAGAATTGATGATGAAATCTCACTCGATATCCGTAGAGCCTGCCAACGGACAAGTTTGCTCTATTCTACTGTGTTGGAGCAGTTTGTCAGGAAGCTCCTGCTATACCGGGAACTTGCTACTGTTGTTTGCCCTTAAAGTTTGCCCTCAGTCAAGATGGTGGATCGTGACTCAGCTGGTTGCCATCCTTGTTCCTGTTTCCTGTCCCATGTCCTTATAAACTCCTCAAAGCCTGTTACTTCCTTCTTATAATAGTGTCCTACTCCTGCTTAGCTTACAGTCCTCTCGCCTAGGAACTCACCTTCCGTATGTTCCTCTCCTCGCAGTCCACCCTGCAAACCTCAGTAGACCTGCTTACCGACTCGTCAGTCTCCTGCTACTCCTCACCTTGGATCCTTGCCTTCTCCTGCTGTTCCAGATCAAGACTCCAGTGCCTCTTGTGTTTGGCTTAGCCCTGCCATTGACTCCAGCCAACACACCAGTATGTAACAGGATACTCAAGCCCAAAATGGAGTCCGCCGCCGGGGCTGGAAGCCCCAGAAGCTCGCTCAAGCAACTTCACACTACTGTGGCTAATATGCGCAACTGAGATGCAGGCATTGAGGATGAAATATACGCTTTTGAAGGCCGGACCTCCCACAGCATCCAAGTCTATGGACAAACCATTAAGACCTACGTGGAACCGTGCGAATTTATCCGACCGGATACTCCACTTGGAAAATCAAGCGCCGGAACCACCCACATTGTTTCCGGTAGGAGCCCTAAGTTGCCTCCATTTAGATTTGGGCGGGACCGTGACAAATTCCGGGGGTTCCTTAACCAATGCAGGATTATACTTTGACGCAAAGCCAACACAGTTTCCGACGGATAGGTCTAAGGTGCTATGATCATTATCTATTGACACATAAAGCAATTGCCTGGCTAGCCCCTTGATTGAGACCCAAGACGCCCGATTGAATCACCTGGAGGACTTCATTGACGCCATGAGTCAAAAGTTTGACGATCCCAATCGTGGTGCTACAGCGGAAGCAGCCATCCTAGGGCATTGCGTCAGGCAAACGCCCGTGGCCGAGAATGCAATGGAGTTCAAGAGGTGGGCAATCGACACCAATTGGAATGATGCCCGCAAAGATGGCTTTTTAAAAGGAAGGACTATGCAGCACATAAAAGACGAACTGGCCCGTGCAGAACCCCCTTAGGTTTGGAGCGCTTTCATAAATCACTGCTTCCGAATGATACACGGCTGTCTGAACGGCGACAAGAAAATGGGCTACATGAACTATATACCAAGCCCAGGCCCATGTCTGTTCCCTCTCCATTCCCCAGGAACCCTGGGAAGAACTCGCAAGAATGGAGGACGTGGGAACCTAAGCAATAGAAACTATTTTAAGACTTGAGAGCGTTGAAGAAGAGAGCATCGCTTCGGGAGAGTTTTTAGCTTCTACTGTGGGAATCTGACCACTTCCCTATCAACTGCCCTAGCCTCCAAGGAGATGGTGGCAGCCATTATGGATCCTGACTGCTCAGATGGAGAATCCATTGGCTTCAGAGACAGAAATTAAATCCAACAGCAGTGTCCATTCCACTCATCAGTGGCATCCGCATATTAAGAAAGAGAACAAAGACTCTCATTGCTTCCTCCCTATTAAATTCCTGGCTAACTCCAGTTGAGATCCACCTCGGCTATGGTGGACTCTGGGGCAAGTGGGTAAATTTAAATGGACCTGTCCTTTTGCTCGAAAACATGGGGTTAAGACCAGAAAAGACTCTCGCCCATGGTAATGAGACCGTAGATGATCTCCACTGAGCACTGAGGATCAAGAACCGAACCACATGAAGTCATTAGACTTACTCAACATCATGAAGTACTGTCGTTTCTATTAATCTCTTCTCCACACTTCCCGTCATCCTGGGTCTCCCCCTGTTTTGCAAGCACAGAATCCAGTGATTAACCTGGAAACCAAGGAGAATAAGTTCCCAGTGGGATGGCCCGCTCAACAGCTTCACTCCTGAACAAGGCCCCTGAAAGACCCCAGTTCAAGACTGCAGTCAATAGAAGCTACGTTATATGACCTGGAATTTGCGGAAGTCTGCAGCAAACATAATCAGAAAGCGTCCACCACACTGACCCTATGATTGCCCCATAAATTGCTACCGGGTGCACCAATACCTTTTGGAAACATCTATCCATTGGCAGGTCCCCGAATTAAAAGCCTTGAAGGATTACATAGAAGAAAATCTGGCTAAGGGTTCATCCGCCCATCTTCCTCACCACGGGGGCTCCCATATACTATGTTAAAAAGAAAGATGTTCCTGAGACCTTGTATTTGATTATAGAGAATTAAACAAGATTACCATAAATGAACCGTTATCCTTTACCACTGATCCCCGAGCTTCGGGAAAGAGTACAACATGCAAAGAAATTTTTTCCAAGTTAGACCTACGAGGCGCCTATATCTTAGTTCGTACAATCGGGGAAGAATGGAAACAGCTATTTAGGTCACGATACGGGCATTTTTGAAGTATTTGTGTTTATGGCCTTTTGGCCTTTGCAATGCCCCAGCCACCTCCCAACATCTCGTCAATGACATCTTTAGAGACCTCCTGACCAGTTCATAGTCATCTACCTGGACGATAATTTGTTTTTCTCAACTCATTGGAAGAACACAGAAGACATGTGAAACTTGTTCTAGAGACGTCATGAGAGACAACCAACTCTACATCAAGATGAAAAATGTGAATTCCATCAGACTGAGATCCAATCCTTGGGCTATGTTATTTTCGCCTCATGGTCTACAGATGGACTCTAGTAAGATAAAGCAATAGTAGACTGCCTACTCCCAGAAACATAAAGGATGTTCAACTTTCATAGGTTATGCCAACTTCTATAGACGCTCATTAAGAATTTCTCAAAATAAATACTCCCATTACACAGTTGACTAAGAACAGAATTCTTTTGTTTGGTCCCTCCTCAAGTCACAAGAGACCTTCTCCTTCCTAAAAGCCAAGTTCACTACAGCCCCTGTATTACGTCATCCTGACCCCAGAATTGCCTTCATTGTGGAAGTGGATGCTTTTCAGACCGTGCTAATTGGGCTATTCTATCTCAAGAAACAGGAGACAAAGAGTTATTACATCCTTGTGCGTTTTTCTCCCGACGTTTATCATCTGCTGAGAAAGAATGATGATGTGGGGAATAAAGAACTATTAGCAATTGTCGCAGCCGTTAAGGAATGGAGACACCATCTTCAGGGAACCTCACAGCCAATAGTATGTTCTTACTGACCCCCGAAATTTGGAATTCGTGAGACGGCCAAATGACATCTCCTCGCCAAGCTCGTGGAGTCTTTTTCCTCAATCAATTTAATTTTGTAATTTCATATACAGGCCGGATTCCCGTAATGGCAAGGCGGATGCGCTATCAAGAATGTTCTCCTATGATTCCACTACCTACTAAGTCCGCAAAAACAATTGTTCCTAGTCTACTGTTTGGGAGTAATCCATATTAAAGACTTGCTTAAGAAATAACAGAGGCCCATGGCACCGACTCCTTTGTTGTCTCAAACCACCTGATGATGTGCATTTAGTCCTTAAGAACAATATGTGGGCCCACGGGCAGCAGCTATATAACCCGAAAGAGTAAGAATGAAGATCCTGAGAATATCCCATGATATCTAAGATTGCTGGGCACAAAGGAGTGCCAAAAGACACAGGAAATTTTCTATCCCGATACATTTGGTGGCCCATTATTACAGATGTAAGGAAGTACATGTGACAATCATGTGACGTTTGTGCCCGTTGCAAGACTCCACGTTCACCCCCACGGGTTTGTTTACAGCCTTTACCAGTCCCCCTCGTCCCTGGGGTTCCATTTCCATGGACTTTAATCGTAACCTGCCTACCTCTAAAGGGAAAAAATACTATATCTCGTAGTAGTATGACCGGCTCACCACGGCGGCACATTTTATCCATGTACGTCAACCCTCTGCCAAGGACACTGCTGACCTCATAATTCCAGAATGTGTTCGCCTGCAGAGTTCCCTGATGAAGTGATCTCGGATCGTGGGGTGCAGTTACATCCTAATTTTGGCGGAGTTTTTGCTTCAGCACTGGAACATTGGGTATAATCTATCAACCGTCTTTCATCCACAAACGTAATTGGAAGACGAACGCACTAATCAGACCCACTGGAACATACCTGCGATTCTATAATGTGTCACCTACAAATGACTTGGGTTGAATCTACTTCTGTGGCAGAATTTTCGACAACTCCCAAAATGCCTCCACCAAACAAACGCCTTTCTTTGCAAATTTGGGAAACCATCCAAACATACTTCTAATTCCATGCTTTCCACATATTCCAGCTGCCGCAGAAAGGATCTCTAAACTACAGCAAAATTTGCACCTATTGAAGGAAACATAGAGAGGGTCAAGAAAATTAAAAAAGATGGCAGAATAAACGTTCGAAGGAACACAGCACCAACTTTGAAAGTAGGGAAAGGTATGGTTGTCTCCCAGAAATTTGAAACTTGGAGTGCCTTCACCAAACTGGGACAGAAGTTTGTCGGGCCATAAAGATCCATCAAGATAAACAGTCAGTAGCTGTTCGACCCGTCTCAAACATCCACCAACTATGAAGATCCACCCTGTATTTCATGTATCTCTTCTAAAGCCTGCCGGGTCCCAACCCCTTTCCAGGTCGTGTTCCTCCTCCTCCTGATCAAGGGAGATCGATGGGCAAGAACAAGTTGTTGTGGAGCGAATCCTGACTCGATAATTTTCAGAACCAGCTGCAATACCTCATTAAAGTGGCAAGGTATGGGCCTAAAAAAAAGAAAATAAAAAAAAAAAAAAAAAAAAAAAAAAAAAAAAAAACAAAAAAAAAAAAAAAAATAAAAAAAAAAATAAAAAAAAAAACAAAAAAAAAAAAAAAGGAATAAAAAAATAAAAACAAAAAAAAAATAAAAATTAAAAAAACAAATAGAAAAACAAAAAAAAAAAAAAAAAATAAAAAAAAAAATAATAAAAACAAAAAAAAAAACAGAAACCAAACACAAAAAAAAACAAAAAGAAATAAAAAAAAAAAAAAAAAAAAACAAGAAAATTCGTGGGAACCCGTGAGTAAACATCAATACCCTCATTGCTTAAGACAATTTCATCAAAGACATCCGGAAAGACTCGAGTCTGTATCGTCCAAGGCCGCTCTTGAGTGGGAGTAAATGTCAGGAAGCTCCTGCTATACCGTGGAGTTGCTACTGTGGTTTGCCCTTAAGTTGCCACTCAGTCACGATGGTGGATCGTGTCTCAGCTGTTCCCATCTTGTTTCCTGTTTCCTGTCCCAGACCATATAAACTCCTCAAGCCTGTTTACTTCCTGCTTGAGTAATAGTGTCCTACTCCTGCTTAGCTTACAGTCCCTCCTCGCCTAGAAACTCACCTTCAGTTTGTTCCTCTCCTCGCAGCCACCCTCAAACCTCGAGTGACCTGCTTACCGGCTTTTCACGTTCAGTCTCCTGTACTCCTCACCTTGGATCCTTGCCTTCACCTGCTGTTCAGATCAAGAACCTCCGTGCCTCCTTGTGTTGTGTCTTAGCCCCTGCCATTGGATTCAGCCATACACACCAGTATCGTAACAGGTTTTATTAAAAGTGTATTGCGTTTACAAACCTGCCATACATAACGGTGGATGAGCAACTGTTCCCAAGCAAAACTAGGTGTTCCATTCACGCAGTACATGCCTTCAAACCAGATAAATATGGCCACAAAAATGGGCTACTGTTGAATAAGGAATAGAAATCTGGCAAAATGGCTTCCCATATCTAGGCAAAGATGACACACGCCGTGCTGAGGACCGTTTAGCAACCCGGGGGGGATGTTTGGTTTGGACCCGTTTTTGAAAAAAGGTCGCAATGTTACAACCCATAATTATTTTTTTCAGTAAAATTTCTAAACAGCTAAAAAGCAAAGGAACAACCATCGTGGGAACACTGAAGAAGATAGACAAATGCCTAAAGAAATAAAATCCCGAAGAGGAATTGTACAACATAAAAATTTTAAAAAAGAAACAATTTTTACACTTTCAGTAAATTTTAAGAAAGGTCAACAAAAATTTGTCATTTTAGTTCCGCCATCAGATGTTTGTTGCTCTGATTCCCCAAAAAAAACTCCAGAAACGGGAAATTTTTTCAAGAAAAAAAATATGGAGAGATTAGTGGATCAGATGGCACGAAAATTTTTCCACACGAACTGCACAAGGGGATGGCCTTTCTCATTTGAAATGCCTTGACTTTGCGGGGATAAATGCAGGGGTAAAAATTCAAGGGAAATTACCCACCAAAAAAAAGTCACACAAGGGATTTTTGCAAAAGCTTTTGAGAGAGTTGAGTGGGGCCAGTCCCCAGTAGGGAAAAGGGTTCCCCGTCCCAAGTTTTTCATGTCAGAAGTGATGGTTTAAACAAAATTTTGCCAGATCAAAGAAAAGTGCAAGAAAAATAGATCTGTCGGGAATTTTTAAGACTTTTGGTAAATCTTTGTGTGGGCAATGTACTGCCATAAATCAAAAGGAATGCCTAAAATCAAAACAAAAATTTTTTGAGGTGAATTCTGGCCATATTTTCATTTTTTTGCTCCTCCACCTCATTTTTTTGTTTTTGTTCTAGTTGTTTTTTATATTTTGCACTTGAAAAAAAAAAATTGTTTAAAAAAATCTATTTAAAATTATTGTTATTTTCTGTAGAAAAAAAAGAAAAGCAGAAAAAAAAACAATCAAAAGCATTACTGTTTGGTTCACAATAATAATACATTACAAAAAAATAAAATTAATAAAAAAACCACAAAAAGAAACTCTAAAAATAAACGAAAACAAGAAGGTCAAAAAGACTCCTTTCAGTATTCTAGGCGGGGCACGGTCCAGAGTCCTAGTGTTTTGCGTTGTTCTGCTGCTGTGGGGACTAAAAAAACCGTCCTTTCACCCCCAAAAAGACATTTTGCCCGTAGCATAATTCACTACCGAAAGGTTAATTTCAAATTTTTCTCTTGCTGTTACCGTAAAACACGCCCTTGTAACACCTACAAAGTGGTAGTTTTTTTGGTTGCTCAATTTTTTTGCGCAAATTTCATCCCGGTTAATTTAACGTTTTTTCTGCTGTTTTGGGTGTAAAAAAACCCTCTTTTTTACTGGGGA
>JAODAL010074927.1:0-14189 GCA_025379985.1 Phyllomedusa bahiana
GGGATAGATTAGGGGATTTATGTGGATGGTTTTTTAAAGTTCAGGCCCCTTCCCTTTTTGGTTTGTGGGGGGGTTTCCCGTTTCAGGTTTCCCATTTTCCGGGTTTAAGGGGCGGGGGGCGGTTTTACACCCTTCAGGTCCATTCCTGGTCGGGTTGTGGGGGCGGTTTACAGCTTCAGGCCCCCCATTTTCCGTTTAGGCTGTGGGGGGTTTTCTACGTTCAGGCCCCCATTTTCCCTGGTCAGGCTGTGGGCTTTTTTTCAGCTTCAGGCTCCATTTCCCCGGGGTCAGATGTGGGCGGGTTTTTCTTTTTAGGCCCCCCAAACTTCCGGGTTTCGGCTGTGGGCGGTTTTAAAGTTTTAGGCCCCCATTTTGGGTTCGGGGCTGTGGGGGGGTTATACGCTTCAGGCTCCACTTCCGGGTTTTCGGTTTTGGGTTTTTTGTGGGCGGTTTTACGTTTCAGGCCCCACTTCCTGGTCAGGCGGGTGGGCTGTTTTACAGCTTCGGGTTTCCCCACCCCTGGCCCAGGCTGTGGGCTTTTTTTCAGTTAAGGCTCCCACTTCTGGTCTGGCTTTTGGGCGGTTTTTTCAGCTTCAGGCCCCCACTTCCTGGTCGGGGGTGGTTGGTTTTTCAGTTTCGGCCCCCTTTCCTTTCAGGCGGTGGGGGGTTTTTTTAAGTTCGGGGTCCCACTTCGGGTCAGGCTTGGGGGGTTTTCCCTTAAGCTTCAGGCTCCCATTTCCCTGTCCAGGCCTATGGATGGGTTACAGTTTAGGCTCGCACTTTTGGTCAGGTTGTGGGCAGTCGGCAGCTTCAGGTTTTCCCAAATTTCTTTTTTAGGCTGTGGGGGGGGTTTTCATTTTAGACTCGCATTCCGGGTTTGGGCTGTGGGAGCCCCAAGTTTTCAGGCCCCCCTTTCCTGTTCAGGCTGGGGGTTTTTAGTTCTACAGCAGTAAATTTGGCATTTCGCTTTGCTATTCCTAGTTAAACCTTTTAGGGGCATTGGTGATGGGGGGGCCCCAAAAACGGCAGGACACAAGGCTATGGTGATAGAGGGGGTTTACAAGCAGAATTGGCAGCTATAGAGCTCTAAAGAGTTCGTTTGTCAGTAATATAGATACAAAATCTCCAGTGCTGCTGTTAAGCATAGTTGCCAACTTTTGAAAATAAAAAAGGGAAAGAATTTTTGGTGGACGGCGCGCTTAGCGCGCCGCCCGGGAAAAAATTTGCGTTGAAAACGCCCCTTTGTCGGTATGCACCGGGCCCCCTTTAAAAGCCCCCAAACCCCCTCCACCTTTTAAATGCTTTAAAGGCTTTTGGGAAAAAAGCAAGAGATGCCCCCCATAAACCAGGGTAGGGAACCCCCAAAAAGCGGTAAATTTTCCCCCTTTCAGGAGGTAGGGTGCCCCCTTGTTTGCCAAAATAGATGCCCCCCCCCGTAGCCCGGTAGGTGCCCCCCTTTGGTTTGCCCGGTAGGTGCCCCCCCTTTGGTTTGCCCGGGGAGGGCCCCGGGAACCCCCTTTTTGCCCCGGTAGGTGCCCCCTTTTTGCCCCGGTAGTTTCCCCCCCCTTGTTTCCCCGGGAGTGCCCCCATTGTTTGCCAGGTTGTGTTGCCCCCCTTTTTGGCCCGGTAGATGCCCCCCTTTGTTGGCGGTAGATGCCCCCCCTTTTTGGCAGGTAGAGCCCCATTGTTTCCAGGTGTGCCCCCTCTGGTTTCCAGGTAGTGTCCCCTCTGTTTCCCGGTAGAGTCCCCCCTGTTTCCGGTATGCCCCCATTGTTGCCCAGGTAGATGCCCCTCTGTTCCAGTTTAAAGCCCCCCCTGTTGCAGGGGAGCCCCCTCGTTGCCAGGTATTGCCCCCGTTGTTGCCAGGTAGATTCCCCTCTTTGCAGGGAATTCCCCCCTTTTCCCGTAGGCCCCCATTTTTTGCCCGTAGGGCCCCCCCTGTTGCCCGGTAGATGTCCCCTCTTTGCCCGGGGAATGTCCCCTCTGTTGCCCGGTTGCCCCCCTTTTTGCCAGGGGAGAGCCCCCCTATACTAATAAAAATAAAGTAATAAAATCCCCTTACCCACCAGGCTCCTGCGCACGGCCGTACGGCTCTCCTCAGGGCGAGGGGGAGGAGGCGCCGGGCACTTCCCTGCCCGCTACCTTATTTCGGCCCACACCGGCGCCGGAATCAGGGGGGGGAGGGGGGGGGGGAGGATCCCCTGCCCCCCCCCCCCCCTGCACAGCGGGGGAATCCCGGGGGGGTGAAGCGGGGGGCAGCGGCCCTTTACCGCCCTTTGGAACGGGGCCCGGGGGGCGCCAGGTACGCACTAGCGCTATCTGTTGCCGCGGGGCCTTTTAAAAGGACCCCCCCACGCCTGTGGTGGCGGGAGGAATTCCAATCCCCCGGGGGGGGCGGGGGGGGACCCCCAAAAAGCGGGACCCCCCCAAAACGGGGTTTTTGGATTTGTTTAAAAACACAGCAGGAGCAATTCACTTCCAGCCAATGCAGACATATATTGCTTTAACGCTAAAAGGAAAAAAAAAGACAAAGCAGCATTTATTTTTTGGGAATTCTTTTTTTACCTTTTCCCATGGTTTTTAGAAAATGGTCGGGGTCCCCCTTTTAAAGGGGGGGGTTTTCCACGATCTAAAGTTGACGTGGGATCCCCCAAAATGGGGGATTTAATCCTTTTAAATTGTCATTAAAAAATGAAGCCTCTGAGATCTACAGCCCCTTCCTTACAGTCCTTAGTTTCCTGACAGTTTAAATTAACACGACCCGGGGCTATCTTCCTCGCTTGGTTGTTTTCACTTCTTTCTTTTGGCAGGGAACATGAACGATCTTTTAAGGGGTGGGGAAAAAAAGATCCTGTGTCTTTTGTATGGAGAATCTACTGGTTGTAATGTTATTATCTGAGTAAACATGCAGACGCTCCCTGCTAGCCCTCCTCCCCCCCCCCCCCCGACAGCCGTTCCTGAACAAATGAAAGATGCTGTCTGCTCAGAGCTTATCTTTTCTCCTGAGCAGATAAGAGGGAGAAACTTGTGCACAATACAGTTATCCCCTGTGGATTAGCCAAATAACATGTTTGCTCAACTACAGAGACTGAGTATCAGGAGTGTGCATGGAAAGTGGAGCGATGACATCACAGAGGAGATACTTGTTGTTTTAGCTCTGGACGTATGAGTATGTCCCAGGGTCCACAGCTGCCGGGTGTTAGCGGCTAATTTCCGCTAACATCCGGCCATTACAGCGCGAATGGGCAGCGTCGCCCGCCCGTGCTGTTTAACCCTTCAGATGCCGCAGCAAAGATGGCCGCGGCCTCTGAATGAGTGACGATCGGTGTCGTGCACCGATCTTGAGGGTGATCGGCACCCCCACAGCATAGCTGCAGCGATCCGAGCCCCGGACGTGGCAGTGGGGAGCCTTGGGGGACTCCCCATCACTCCCATGTCCTGGTTTGCCCCACTTCCCTCAGCAGACAGGAAGTGGGGAAACTGCCATCTTGGTACAGTCTAATGCATTGCCTATAGACTGTATTGACAATCACGCCACCTAGTGGTCAAGCACCAGAGGTGGTCTAAATGTTAAAGTAAAAAAAAAAATAAAGTTTTACAGTACAAAAAAAAGTATTGAATGTTCGAATCTCCTCCCTTTCCCCATTTTACAAATAAAAACAATAAAATAATAAAAAGTTACACATATTTGGTATCGCCGCGTCCGAAAAAGTTCGATCTATAAAAATATAACATCATTTATACCCTACGCTGAACCCCCGTAGAAGAAAAAAAATTCCAAAAAGCCAAAATTGCGTCACTTAAAAATGGAAAAAAAGTGTCAAAAAAGTCGCATGCATTTCCAAAAGCTGCAAAAAAAATGCCTTCACCCCCCAAAAAATGCCCCCCACTGACGTCCGAGGGGTTTACAAAAAGTTTTTGGTGCGCAAACTGGGCCCAAAACCCCTGATTTCAAAAATAGAAAAAGTTTGTAATTTTTTTACGGTACCAAAATATAACGGAAACCCTACATGTTTGCTATTGCCGGATGCGTAACAATCTGTAGAATACAGAGAACACATTGTATTGACCGAAGATTGAACGCCGTAAAAGCAAAACCCCCGCAAACATGGCGAAAATACGTTTTTTTCAAAATTTGTCCCAGTATAGTCTATAGTATAGTGAATAACACCATTAGAAAGTACATCTTGTCTCGCAAAATATAAGCCCTCATGTGTTTATGTAGGTGGAAAAATAAAAAAAAGTTATGTCTCTGGGAAGGCGAGGAGGGAAAAACGAACGTGTCAACAACAAAAAACCGCCGGGTCCTTAAGGGGTTAAACACAGAAACACAACGCCCCTTTTTTCAAGCATCAAGACGGGAGTATAAGCCTGTTAGGTGAGGAACTCTCTTCTTGGCAAAACCCCTTTAATCACCCGATACATCCGACCCATGGTTTAAAATAACAAAAGCAAAGAAGACTCTGATGGTTTCGAATTAATGTGTTTTATAGTGTTTTTCTTACAGGAACCATGATGAGGATCAGAGGAAAGTCGAGCTCGATGCTGAAATCTACATTTGCTGCAGCTTATCTCCAACTAGGAACAATGCAAACATTTACGCCGGGGATTAAATAATGGGCGACTCCGCAGCTCCTGTTATTTTGCAGCAGAATGATAATGAAGTACGAGGACGCTATTGTCATCTCCCGGCTGATACGATACAACTGCTATCTGTGCATTCGGAGATATGCAAGAAAAATCTAGAGAGTGGTTCTATCCTATTATATTCCATATTCTGCAACCAAATTCATATCTGGGACTGAGATGAATGTCCAATAGCGCTGGAAGCTTTACACGGGCGCAGAATCTATTGTAAGAGGAACAGACACAAAATCAGTAACTTCTATAGAAGATAATGGGAGATCTGGGCGGGGAGTGCTGAGATGACGCTGCCATAGAGAACCATGACAGCCCCCATGAAACATCTACAGGGTCCACTGAGCACATTTACCATCGTACAATGGATCTGGCGTCAGAGTCTCCATTAGAAAACCAATGCAAGCCATGACACAGTCTGTAGCTTTCCCATGTATGGTGATATAAAAATATATAATTATATATATATATATATTATAATATTTTATAAATATATATATAAATATATATATATATATATTTTATATATATATATATATATATATAAAATATATAATTATATAGATGTGTATATATATATATATATATGTATATATATATATATATAATATAAAATAAAATGTGTATAGATATATAAAATATGTATATATATATATATATATATATATATATATATATATATATATATATATATATATATATATACACTCACCGGCCACTTTATTAGGTACACCTGTCCAACTGCTCTTTAACACTTAATTTCTAATCAGCCAATCACATGGCGGCAACTCAGTGCTTTTTAGGCATGTAGACATGGTTCAAGACAATCTCCTGCAGTTCAAACCGAGCATCAGTATGGGGAAAAAGGGGTTTGAGTGCCTTTGAACGTGGCATGGTTGTTGGTGCCAAAGGGCTGGTCGGAGTATTTCAGAAACTGCTGATCTCCCGGGGATTTTCACGCACAACCATCTCTAGGGTTTACAGAGAAGGGTCCAAAAAAGAAAAAAACATCCAGTGAGCGCAGTCCTGTGGGCGGAAATGCCTTGTTGATGCCAGAGGTCCCAAAAAGGAAATGGCAGACTGGTTCAGCTGAAAGAAAGGCAACAGTGACTCAAATAGCCACCCGTTACAAAACCAAGGTAGGCAGAAGAGCATCTCTGAACGCACAGTACGGCGAACTTTGAGGCCCGATGGGCTACAGCACAGAAGACCACACCGGGTGCCACTCCTTTCAGCTAAGAACAGGAAACTGAGGCTCCAATTGCCCAACTCATCGAAATTGGACAGTAAAAGATTTGGAAAAACGTTGCCTGGGCTGATGAGTCTCGATTTCTGCTGCGACATTCGATGTAGGGGCAGAATTTGGCGTCAACAACATGAAAGCATGGGTCCATCCTGCCTTGTATCAACGGTTCAGGCTGGTGGTGGTGGTGTCATGGTATGGGAATATTTTCTTGGCACTCTTTGGGCCCCTTGGTACCAATTGAGCATCGTTGCAACACCTTGTGGAATCTATGCCACGAAGAATTGAGGCCCGTTCTGAAGGCAAAAGGGGGTCCAAACCCGTTACTACATGGTGTACCTAATAAAGTGGCCGGTGAGTGTATATACACATACATATATATATATATATATTCTGTAGCTTAATACTCCATCCACTATTATCTACTAGTTTACCTCTCTGGTCCCTGGTTTCCTCTGACTTCGTTCCCATTTCATTAGTTTCTATTGGTCAATCTCTCTAGACTTAGTGACTCGGTGCCCCCCTCACTAGTAACTAGTGGATCATCACTCTAGTCCTGGTGTCCGGTGGCTCAGTATCCTACACACTAGTACATAATGACATATTTCTCCGGTCCCTGGTGTCCTGTGCTTCAGTGTCCCTATCACTTTTATCTAATCGCTTATACCTGTGTGATTTGTTGTATAGGGGTTGAGTCTGTCTACTTTTTGCCCTGTGTTTAGTTCATTTAGTTCTTCAGTTCCTACTGTCTAGCCATTTATTGCCCCACTTCCAGATGTCCAGAAGGCTGTTGCCCTAGTCCCGGGAGTCCAGGAGGTTGTTGCCCTAGTAACAGATTTCCAGGAGGTTGTTGCCCTACTCTCAGGTGTCCAGGAGGCTGTTTCCCTTGTCCCGGGTGTCCAGAAGATTGTTGCCTTACTCCCGGGTGTCCAGAAGATTTTTGCCCTACTCCCGGGTGTCCAGGAAGTTGTTGCCCAAAAGTTGGCTGCCAGAAAATTGTTCCCGCTCCAGTGCTAGGGGTTTTCCCTATCCCTGGTGTCCAGAAGGTTGTTGCCCTACTCCCTGGTGTCCAGGAAGTTGTTGCCCTAGTCCTAGCTGTCCAGGAGGTTGTTGCCCTAGTCTCGGGTTTCCAGGAGGTTGTTGCCCTACTCCCTGGTGTCCAGAAGGTTGTTTCCCTACTCCCAGGTGTCCAGGAGTTTGTTGCCCTACTCTCGGGTGTCCAGGTGGTTGTTGCCCTACTCTCGGGTGTCCAGGTGGTTGTTGCCCTACTCTCGGGTGTCCAGGAGGTTGTTGCCCTACTCTCGGGTGTTCAGGTGGTTGTTGCCCTAGTCCCAGGTGCCGGGGGTTTGTTGCCCACCTGGGGTGTCCAGGGGTTGTTGCCACCCCAGGTGTCCATTTTTTTCCCCTACCCCCCGGTTGCCATGGTTTTTGCCCCTCTCGGGGTCCAGGTGGTTGTTGCCCTGTCCCAGGTTCCAGGAGTTGTTCCCTATCTCGGGTGTCCAGGGGGGTTGTTGCCTGAGTCTGGGGTTTTCCAGGAGGTTTTTTGCCCTATCCCGGGTGTCCAGGAGAGTGTTGCCCTCCCCCCAGGTGTCCGGGAGGTTGTTGCCTGCCCGGTGTACGAGGTTGTTGCCCTACTCCCAGGTGTCCAGGAGGTTGTTGCCCTACTCCCAGGTGTCCAGGAGGTTGTTGCACTAGTTCCAGGTGTCCAGGTGGTTGTTGCCCTACTCCCAGGTGTCCAGGAGGTTGTTGCACTAGTTCCAGGTGTCCAGGTGGTTGTTGCCCTAGTCCCAGGTGTCCAGGAGTTTGTTGCCCACCTCGGTGTCCAGGGGGGTTGTTGCCCACTCCCATTCCGGAGGTTGTTGCCCTAGTCCCAGGTGTCCAGTAGGTTGTTGCCCTAGTCCCAGGTGTCCAGGAGGTTGTTGCCCTACTCTCGGGTGTCCAGGAGGTTGTTGCCCTACTCCCAGGTGTCCAGGAGGTTGTTGCACTACTCCCAGGTGTCCAGGAGGTTGTTGCCCTCTCTGGGGTGTCCAGGAGGTTGTTGCCCTACTCCCAGGTGTCCAGGAGGTTGTTGCCCTAGTCGCGGGTGTCCGAGGTTTTTCCCCTACTCCCGGTTCCGAGGTTGTTGCCCACTCCCAGGTGTCCAGGGGGTTGTTGCACAGCCCCAGGTGTCCAGGGTTTTTTTCCCCTACTCCGGGTGTCCGGGGTTTTTCCCCGATCCGGGTTTCCAGGAGGTTGTTGCCCTAGTCCCGGGTGTCCAGGAGAGTGTTGCCCTACTCCCAGGTGTCCAGGAGGTTGTTGCCTTAGTCCCGGGTGTACAGATGGTTGTTGCCCTACTCCCAGGTGTCCAGGAGGTTGTTGCACTAGTTCCAGTGTCATGGTTGTTGCCTAGCCCCGGGTTTCCGGTGGTTGGGGCCCCTATCCCGGGTGTCCAGGAGGTTGTTGCCCTAGTCCCGGGTGTCCAGGAGGTTGTTGCCCTAGTCCCCGGAGTCCAGGTGGTTGTTGCCCTAGTCCCGGGGGGCTATGTAGATCCCTGTATAACTGTCTGTATTGCCATGTGGGGACAGTACCAGGCAGAATAAGCTGAACGCCATTACCAAATAAATTGCCTCCAACCCGTTACATAGAAGCCAAGTGCGTGGAGCAATGTCTTCCTGGGCAGCGGTTAATTGAGAGCTGTTTGCATTGATTCCCCGGCATCCCGAGATAAATGTTCTTCTGAATACATTACTATAAGCAGTGTGAGCCGGGGGCTCAGGAGCTGCGCTCCCGCCATTCATTAGCCGTGTGGAGGTGGAGGAGCTATTTATATCCTCTCTCATCTCACATTCATTATTTTTCTATAGGGAAATTTAGGTGACTCGACGCTGGAATCGCTTCTTTCACAAGAATCTCCTGAAATCACAAGGCAGAATTTCCCAATTTGGTAATTGTCTTGTCTAAAAATGATTTATCGACAGGGGGACGATTACATAATACTAAAATAAACACCATTTGAGCGCAGACCCCCTCATTATTACTGTGCGACCCACCAGCAGACTGCAGCCCGCTATGGTCTATAGCAATGGCTGTCATCCTGACGGTTATCAGATCCATTGCTGCTGCCATGGACTCTATATAGGGTCTCACGTCCAGTCTGGTGCTGCCATGGACTCTATTTAGGGTCCCAGGTCAAGTCTGGTGCTGCCATGGACTCTATATAGGGTCTCAGGTCCAGTCTGGTGCTGCCATGGACTCTATTTAAAGGGGCTCAGGTCCGTCGCTGCTGCCATGGACCTATATAGGGGCCAGGGCCATTGCTGCGCCATGGACTCTATATAGGGTCTCAGGTCCAGTCTGCTGCTGCCATGGACTCTATATAGGGTCTCAGGTCCAGTCTGCTGCTGCCATGGACTCTATATAGGGTCTCAGGTCCAGTCTGCTGCTGCCATGGGCCTTATGGGTTTAGGGCCATCTGGTCTGCCATGGATCAAAATAGGGGCTCAGGGCCAGTCCTGCGCCATGGATCTATATAGGGTCTCAGGTCCGTCGTGCGCCCTGGGGTCTATATGGGTCTCGGGCCAGTTTCGCTGCCATGGGCTTATGTAGGGGCCAGGGCAAGTCTGCTGCGCCAGGGGGTCATATGGGTCCCAGGTCCATCTGCGCTGCCAGGACTTAAAGTAGGGTCCCCGGCAATTTTGCTGTCCATGGACCTATATGGGTCTCACGTCCATCGGTGTGCCATGGACTCTTTTGTAGGGTCCCCCAGGTCAAGTCTGCTGCTGCCATGGACTCTATATAGGGTCTCAGGTCCAGTCTGGTGCTGCCATGGACTCTATATAGGGTCTCAGTCCCGTCTGCCGCCATGGACCTATGAGGGTCCCCGGGGCCAGTCTTGGGTGCCAGGGCCTATATAGGGTTCCCCACTCCATTGGGGCTGCCATGGACCATGTAGGGCCCAGGTCAAAGTCTGCTGCTTGCCCTGACTCTATATGGGGTCTAGGTCCCTTCTGCCTGCCATGGACTCTAATAGGGTCCACTCCATCTCGCAAAGGGGAGGTGGTTAATGTCCATTACAGTCTATGGCAGGGGCGTAACCAGAATTCATAAGGCCCCCATAGAAGAATGAGATGGGGCCCCACCGCCTAAGGGTAATAAACTAAAACAGCAGCGTAAGTAACAATAACTAAAGTTATAAATAATACCGCTATATACAGTATCTCACAGAAGTCAGTACACCCCTCACATTATATACATATGCACAGAAGTCTAAACCCCCAATTATATACAGCATTCAAGAATGAGTACACCCCTCACATTATAACGTATCTCACAAAAGTCAGTACACCCCCTCACTTTTTAAAACAGCATCTCACGAAGTCAGTAACCCCCCCAATTTATACGCATTTCACAAAAATGTACACCCCTCACATTTTAAACATATCCACAAAAGGGGCATACACCCCCCACGTTTTACAGTATCCAAAAAAGTCTTTTACCCCTCACTTAATACAGTACCACAAGTCAGTACACCCCCCACTTTTTATAATATCTCAAAAAAGTCTACAAAACCCCACGTTATATACAGAAAACTCACAAAAATCAGTAAAACCCCTCACATTTATACAATATCTCACAAAAGAAGTACACCCCTCAATTTAAAATACATATCTCCAAAAGTCAGTACACCCCTACGATTTTTTAAATAGTTTCTATCTTTTCTATCTGGGACAACCTGTGATACAATGTAAAAATATCAGTCCCGGTTTGTTTACAGGGAAATTTGGTGTCCCCAAAATAATCAACACAGCAACAATGTCTAAACTGCTGGCAACAAAAATGAGGCACCCCTGATGACAAAAAAACTTAGGGCAACCCCAAGTGAAAAAGGACAAATTGTGCCAAAGGCATATTTTTTGGGCCCCCATATTTTTCCCCACGCCCTTAAAGGGGTTATCTCACTACAGGGATCGCTGCTTTTTTGTTAAGATCTTTCAAAAAAAAAGTCACTTTTGTCCATTACCAGTGTCCTACCTATTCCTGATACCCCCCCTTGTATTGGCTGCATCAGCTCTTCAGTCTCTTTACAGCCTTTCAATCTTCCTGATAGGGTGCCAACTGGTTGCATAGCTACAGACCTTTTCTCTCTTTTTTGATAGGCTGCCATCTGGTTGCTATAGCACAACCTTTTTCTTCCCTATAGGCGCCAGCACTGGGTTTCTATAGTACAACCTTTTTTTCTTCCTGAAGGCGCCACACGGGGCGTAACTACAGCCTGGCTTCTACTGCCCTAGTGGAAGCCCATAAACACCCCCCGAAATTTAAAATAAACCAAGAAAACAGGACTGAGGTAAGTGAATCAATTAGTGGAAAAACCCCTTTTAACTCTCTTTGGGGCCCGGAGGTCACTAGAGCTTCACAAGCTGAAATCACGGAAACCTCTTTCCCCCCCCCCCATGGGGACATCAGGAGCTGGGGTGAGGGACCTTTGCGCTCCTCCACCTTTTCCATTTGAGGAGACCCCACAATCTCCAAGGTTTAGGGCTGGAGACTCTTTGGGCCCGCCCGCACCTTTACCCTTTAGCAAGGCAGTGGTGGTCTTTGGGGGTGTTTGGGGTCGTTTCAGTTGGATACTGCCCTCGGCCCAAAAAGGAGGGGGTCTGCCTGCTTCAGGAGTCACACTACAGTTGGTGTCTGGTTTCCCTCAATGAACTGTAGCTCCCAAGCCGGCAGCACTCAGCAGCCCCAAACCAAGGAAAACCCCCCCACCACCATGTTCACTTTTGCAGACACCCCCTTTCTTTGACCCCTCCTGGGTTTCCGCCCCCACACGTTTACACCATCTGAACCAAAAAAGTTTACTGGTCTCTCAAGCACAGGACAGGTTCCAGTAATCCCTCTCCTTTGTCTCTTTTCTTCAGAAACTTTTTTGTGTACTTTCTGGGGTTTCGTGCTCACCCCTTTTAAAAAGGGGTTCCTTCTGGGGCAACAGCATGCAGACCAAATTTACAGTGTGTGACGTATGGCTGGCACTGACAGGCTTTCCCCCACCCCTTAACCGCACAATGCTGGCAGCACTCATCTTGGATAGGAAGCGAGAGTGAACTCAATTCTTTGGTCACCCTGTTCTGAGTGAATTTGTCTTGTTAAGCCTGTATGGCTTGGCCCCCCCCGCTGCAGTCATGTCAGGGGTTGGGAATTTTCATTATGGCAAAAGGTGTATTGGTCTCTGGAAGCCCCTTTAAGCATCTTGGGCTATAATCCCCCCTTTCAGAAAATTCCAAAACTACAAAGAGTCGAGTAAGAGCCGACGAGCTCGAAACGCGTCAAAGGATGAGAGCTATGCGTTTTAATATAGTATGAATTAAAGGGGATTTGCCCGGCGCGAGTTTTCCCTTCCCCCTTATCAGCACAAAATAAATATAAACAAATCAGCTGAGTCGAAGGGTGCAGCGGTGAGAAAAGGGGGGGTTTAGCAGAGAGTGAGGAATAAAGGGGGCGTCCAAAACTTAATCAAAAAATAACTTTTCATTTGGGTTCTCTATACGCAAAAATAGGGTCATACACTGCACTTTCTTTCCCAGCCCCCTTTAAGCTCATTCATTTTTTCCCTTCATCAATAAAAGTCTCCCCTTGGTCATGTCTAATGCAAGATTTTGGTAACTAAGGGGGGTTGGCAATGCGTGCCTCAGAGGCTTACTTTTGAATCCAATATTTAGAAAAGGGGTTAAATACCCATTTTGGAGGATCCCCCTCAACATTACATCGGGCAAACCCCTTTAAACTTTTTTTATTTTAAACTATTGGGGCGGAAAAAAATAAACCTCTCTTGTGTTTGTTGACCCAGTACGTCCATGCATTACATGAAGTCAGTGTAATTCCACAGTTCCCCTGTGGTGGCGCTGTTAGAGTGTTAAATACTCGCTGCCGGATTCCCTTGCAGATTGCAAACCTTGCTACCTGCGATCAAGGGATTGTGAGGAGCCGGAGTCAGGGAATTGCATTACGAGCAAACAAATGTGGTGCAAACAGGTCCCGGGGATAAACCAAAGCAGGGAAAACAGGGTGGGGGGTTTTCAGCGCTGGTAAAACTTTTTCGTCAAACCGCGCAGGGGGCGGGGTCCTGCAGAGCTGCAGATTCTCCCGCTTCATGGTGTTTCTTTTATAGCAGCGTTACTGCAGGAATTCAGATACGTTTGCTCTGAGAGAAGATGGGAATAAAGTATCAGTAGCCTGTGATTGGCATAAAGCAGGGGGACTCAGGGGGAACCCCGACCGCTGCAAGGCAAGATTTCATCAAAACCTCTACATTATTCAATGAAACGCGAATGAAAATCTCTTGATTCATCCGACTGTTGTATCAAAACTTCAGAGAGCGAGTGGTCGTGGAGACCGAAGCAGCCATCGGATGACAGAGAATATCCTATAACCTACCCTTAAAGGGGTTCTTCACCTTAGACACTTACCAGTTGTTAGGTTACATGACTATAAACTGATTACAATGTGTCCAATTTTTGGGACCCCCAGCAATTACCTGTGCTCTGTGGGAAGAACTGGAAGGAGGTGTTACATTTCTGAATTTCCTGTGCAGGCTGTGGGTGGTTCTACAGCTTCAGGCTCCCACTTCCTGTTCAGGCTGGGGGTGGTTCTACAACTTCAGGCTCCCACTTCCTGTTTCAGGCTGGAGGTGGTTCTACAACTTCAGGCTCCCACTATCTGTTCAGGCTGGGGACGGTTCTCCAGCTTCAGGCTCCCACTTCCTGTTCAGGCTGGAGGTGGTTCTACAACTTCAGGCTCCCACTTCCTGTTCAGGCTGGGGACGGTTCTCCAGCTTCAGGCTCCCACTTCCTGTTCAGGCTGGAGGTGGTTCTACAACTTCAGGCTCCCACTTCCTGCTCAGCCTGGGAGCGGTTCTACAACTTCAGGCTCCCACTTCCTGTTCAGGCTGGAGGCGGTTCTACAACTTCAGGCTCCCACTTCCTGTTCAGGCTGGAGATGGTTCTACAACTTCAGGCTCCCACTTCCTGTTCAGGCTGGAGGCGGTTCTACAACTTCAGGCTCCCACTTCCTGTTCAGGCTGGGGACGGTTCTCCAGCTTCAGGCTCCCACTTCCTGTTCAGGCAGGAGGCGATTCTACAACTTCAGGCTCCCACTTCCTGTTCAGGCTGCGGACGGTTCTCCAGCTTCAGGCTCCTACTTCTTGTTCAGGCTGGGGACGGTTCTCCAGCTTCAGGCTCCCACTTCCTGTTCAGGCTGTGGGCGGTTCTACAGCTTCAGGCCCCCACTTCCTGTTCAAGCAGTAGGCAGTTATCCAGCTTCAGGCTCCCACCCC